>JABUQX010073672.1:0-54917 GCA_015478945.1 Trachelipus rathkii | reverse complement strand
TGAGAACATTTTCTTACGCTCGTTCCACGAATGGTGTATTAGTTTCTTGTTAAGCTATGTAGTTTGACGTAGTTATTGATTTAATATTTTTAAAAAATCATTAGTAGTTACTACTAAAAAAATTAATTAACATAGAAAACTGAATTGAAGGGTGACTAAATTAAAAAAAAAAAAATTAAAAAATGCCGGCGGAAAATGAATAAACGGTTAAAGTCAAAGTGTAATATATATATATAATATATATATATATATATTATAGTATATATATAATATATAATATATATATATATATATAATATATATATTATATATATATATACATATATATATCATGGCCAGTAAGGAGTCGGCTCGAGCCTTCCCTCTCGACTTATACTAGACCTTTTCACTAGGATCACGCAACACCTCATTGCCTTTTACTGCAAGTGATCTATATCGGTAGGCTCTCACCCCTACGCTCAGGCTGACCCAAGAAGATGTTCTGAGTCACTCAACGTAACAACTTAGACCCTCGACTGTATACCTAGACCTTCGCGATCTTAAGACACTATAGGACACCTAATCTCTCGGAAGCTTACTGTAGACCTTCATGACTTAGCACTTAGACCTTCGAGTCTTAGCACTTACACTTCTCTTCACGCACCTTTTTTATTACTTAGACCTTTCGTGAAGCGGCCTCATATATATATATAGAAATTATATTGATCACTATATATATATATATAATATATATATATATATATAACTTATAGACCTTCGACTTAAGGCACATAAGACCTTCGACTATTATTCTCTGGACTGTTCGTTCGTTTGTCTGTGAACTAATATAAGTCGAAGTCTAAGTGCAAATTCCGAAAAATAATTTCGACTTAAAAATTTTTGGAAATTATTTTCTCTGTGATTTTTCCTACCCACTCTCTTCAACCTTAGACCTTTACTTATATAGTCCTTCATGTTGAGACGTCACTTTTGGGGTTGATGATAGTTTATTAACCTTAAAAGGTGGTTGCGCGAATCAAGTATAGATCGTTTTTCGGTTCCCTTTTCCCGGAAACGTCACGTATAGGTATAGTTCGCCTTAACGGGAATCGCAACAAAGGCGGCTGAACGCTTAGCACAGCCAGTTACCTAAGCTTAAACTATCTTCAATCCGATTATGACGTCATATAGTGACGATTCTTCGTTACCATTTATAAGTCGAAGGTGTAAGTGCAAATTCCGAAAAATAATTAGGGAGTTAAGAAATTTTTGTGTTGTATGTTTCTTTTGGCAGGAAATATTAGTTACCCTTTCGAGGGACACTTGTAGACCCTTCGAGCGTGATAGTACTGGACCTTTCCGGTGAGGCATTAGACATTCGGATATGGAGACACTATTAAGACCCTCCGACTGTATTCTTACTAAGACCCCTCACCACCCCAAATAAGACTAAAAGATTAGACTGATAGAATATATAATAATATATATATATAATAGTATATATGATGATTCCGATATAGTATACAAACTCATTTTATCTAACCCATTAATATATATATATATGAATTATATATATATATGTAAGAGACTTGAGGGCCTTGATCGATCAAGGTCCCCCAGCATAGACCTTCGACTCTACCTATCCTGTCTAGGACTGTTCGTTCCGTTCATGGTTTGTAAACTAAATAAGCTCGAAGTCTAAAGGTGAAATTCCGAATAAATTAATTGACGTGAAAGTCTTTTTCGCGGAAATATTGTTTCATCTTGTGATTTTTTAGATTTTCACACCTTAGACTTGGACGTGACCCCGTTATAATCTTTCCGTTTGAGACGTCACTATCATGGTTGAAGTGATTAGTTATATTACCTTAAAAAGGCGGTTGCGCGATCAAAGTTATAATCTTTCTTTCCTGTTCGCACATCTTCCCGAAACCGTCACTATACGTTATAGTGGTCGGCCTTACGGAATTCGGCACGAGAAGCGGTGGTGGTCTACCCGCTGGGTATCCTACAACATCTTAATTTCAAAAGAAATGTCCTACTTTTTGTTAATTGAAATTTATCAAACTCGCCTTCAAACTCGAAACTGACTAGTACGTTTTCAACGGGGAAACTAATATAAGTCAAAAGGGTCTATATAAGTCCGAAAGGTCTAAGGGGCGTAATGCCAAGGTTCTATATAGTTATTAAGTTCGTATTAGGTCTAAGTTCTCAATCGGGAAGGTCTAAGTGTTCTAAATTTCGATTAAGGCGTCTTTATATGTTATAAGTTTCTCGAAGTGCTAAGTATTATAGTCGAAGGTCTATGACGTGCCTAAAGTCGAAGTCTGATGAGCTAATATGTACGAAGGTAAAGTGCTAAGCGAAGTCTTGACATGAAACGATAAGTCGAAGGATTAATAGTTATGAAGTTCCGTAAAGGGTTATGCCAGTTTAATCATGTCGAAGGTCTTAAGTATTAGAATGGCTTCGTGAATTGTTCTTTAAGGTGCTGATAGTCGATACGAGTCTAGGTTTGCAAGTATATGTGGGCAAGGTCAATGAAGTGGCTTGGATAATCTCTGACAAATTTTTCTCAATAGAAAATTCAACACACAAACAATTTTTTTATAAGTAGAAATTATGTTTTCGCGTAATTTGAATTTTAGACCTTTTACGAATATATCAGTTTTTCAAGATTCACCCGAATCAAGAGTTCGAGTATATTACTATACCCCACTACCAGATTTGTCATATATATTTTTCAATTCAATTGTAGAACTTCCGGCGAAATAAGAAAAAGGGTACACGAAAATCGAACTTAGATTATCTAGGACTTATTAATCGTATTTTTTCTCAAAGCTTTTTTAATTTAGTGATTTGTCAACTCACAGATAGAATACGCAGAAAAAATTTCGGTGTGACATCGACGAACGTTGATGGTTAGGGCTTCTAAGGAGTAAAATGTATTCTGCGAACAGTATAAATTCTCGTAGCGATGATATTAAGAGACCAAGCTGCCCTTTGTCTTGGTGCACACAGGTTGGAGGGAAGACTTTACGCTTTCTCTTCATTTTTCTTACGCGGGTATTAAGTCCTGGCACAAATAAAATCTGAGTTATCATTTTCAATATCCAAGGGAAGATACCGTCATTTCATACTTTTCCTTTTTTTGTTAGCTGAAAATGTTCTTAATAATGGTACGGTCTCTGTTTACTCTTTCCCGCAGATTTTTAAGGGCCGTTTCTGGAATCCGTTTTAATTATTTCTCTGGTTTCTTTTCATTCTTTAACAAATCATGAAAGGTCTCATGCGGTATGCTGTCCTGGAGCGGAGAAGAGGACGAGGGGGGAACGAGAAAAAAAAATATTAAAACTAGCGGCCAAAAAATGCAAAAAAAATCGGTGTTGTTAGTTTTTGGCCGCATATTTTAGGGATACGGGGGATCGGGCGGGATATCTAAAAGGCGCCGCCGGAGCCGGAGGCGCGGGCGAGGGGGGACGGAAGGAGATTATCTGTGGCGGGAGAGACGGGAATTCAGACCAGAGAATTTCTTTACGAGCTGAGATGATTATCTAATCAGGGCGGCGAGGGACGAAGATTTCATTGAGTAGTTTCTGATCCAATTACCCTTCATCTTCGCATTTTTATAGCTAGTGGCTGTTATATACTCTTGTATTAAAGACACCCAATGGAGTTTTCAGTAATTTGAAATTCCGTTATATTATCTTCATATCGTTAGGGCAAATGAGTAAAAAAAAATGTTTTTGAGAATTTGATTAAATTTTATATACGTAATGTAATAATTTATATTTATTTATAAAAAAAAATTTGTGTGTGGTGTTGCTCTTTTATTTCGGTAATAGGCTTTTTTTTCTAACAGTAGTAGTTTAAATATGTATATTTAAATTTATTCAAATGAGCATAATACGTAGAGCTTTTATATTCCAATTCGTTTCTTTTAATGCCATATTCATTAAAAAGGTAAATATAAAACTTCTTATAAAATTGACCATCATTTTTATCATTTTTAGTTTCGGGCTCGTGGAAAATTTCCATATTTTCTTTGGAAAATTCGTATCGCAGGGTAAAATGAGGGATAAAAACAGAAAAGTAAAAAATATATTTATTAGGTATTTCAAATTTGTCAGGGGACTATGAAAAAAAAGTCGTGAAAACCCATCACGGAAAATGACATGAGTAGGGCTATTTACGGGCTGTTTATGTCGGTATACATGTTTATCTACATGACGGTCTACAATGTATGCTACACGAGATCTATATGTCGGACTTACACATCGGTTCTTACATCGTTTCGGTTCGTTACATAACGGCTACATGTTTCTTCTCTACCATGTATATCTTTACATGACGGTTTCTTACATATTTGGTGTACACGTTCGGTTAATTTATATTGTTGGTGCTACATGCTGACACACGAGACGGTTTATATGTACGCCTCACTATACGTCCTCTCACTTGGTCCTCCTACATGTCTGATCTACAACGAATGTCATTATTTGTGGTCCTGTTTGTTTAGTCCTTACATCTGTGTCTAGGGATGTTTTATCATGTCGTATGGGTTAGTATATGTCTTTTATGTCTTTAATTTTATGTGTTCAATAACATATCACAGGGTTGTGAACCAGCCACCTCCTTAGTTTAGCTTATTATATTTCACGCTAGTGACCTCTAACATTTGTAACAAAATAATTAACATAGAAAACGTTGTAGTACTACATCGTCTTGGTGAGGCTACATGTCTGTCTACATTCGGTGTCTTACATGTCGTTTGTCTATATGTTCGTGTCTACATGTCGGTGTGCTACATGTCAGTTCTACATATTCAGTGTCTAACCATTTCACACTCGATTGTCTAACAACGTCGGTTTTGTTCACTACCACGTAAATGATTCTTAATGAACAATGTCAGAGTAGTCTAACATGTATCATAGTTTTTTACATTAGTACGGTGTCTAACGGAATTTATAAATAGAAAACGTTTTGTGTTTTTTTTGTTGTTTATTGTCACCCGATGATGAAAAATTACCGTTAACCTGCGTCCGAAAACGAGGGCGGTTTGACATCTTTACGAAAGGAGATCAAGCTAATAAAAATATATTATTTGAAATAACTACCTGGATAATATGTCAACTAAGCAAATATTGCCAAATGTGTTATTACATAAGCACATTAATTTTTAAAAAAAGAGTATATTTTTGTTTTTACAGCAAAATACTTTATTTGTGCACAAACTAAGCGTAAATTTTTATAAATAAATTATAAATAATTTTGGTAAAAATATGTTTTAGCTTAGATAGTCTCAAAAATAGTTTATAAAAAAATATATTTTTTGAATTCTGTCACAATAGCTCAAGAATAAATAAAATTAATGATAATTTGTTTTTTTATTTAATTAATGTTTTGCTTAATATTCTAAAAAAATTCAGCTTATTAAAATATGTATTTTTATTAATATAATATATTCAGTGCATATAAGCAAAATCTAATTAAAATAGAACAATGGATTATTTTAAATTAATTAAATGGAAATATTTGTTTTTCGAAATAAATATACTTTTTGCTACTAATCATAATAATTCACGAAGTACACTTTATTTCGGTCTAGTAAAAGATGAGATGATTTTTCGTGCTAAGGTATTCATAGTTTACTTTAAATCTCACACAACGAAGTGGCATCTGTAGGCGTTAACAGAACATACGACCATAAATACGAATTTGAGTTAGAAACGGATATCTTATATTAATATACATATAAGTATAAACGCATCAAAGAGTTTCGATATTAAGACTTACTACGAATAATAGGAGCTTCTGTAACCCTCGCTCCTTTCGATCATTTGGTTTACGCGGCGACCGAATCTTGCGCTCGGCTTTTTATCAATCGAGACATGGAAAAGCGGTCCTGCGATAAAAATTGCCGCTTCAAATGCGCCAACATTATAAAGGAGGATGTGATGCAAAAAAATCTTTCCGAATTTTTGGAAATTAAAAGCCAGAAAACCCTACGACAAAGTTTCCTCGAGAAACGCATCAAAAGATGTTATCCTAAAAATGTAAAACCGGGCAGTTTAAGACGAAATAATAATGGATATTTCCTACTAGATGACAGGTGGATTCGAGTTTGCAAGACTTTCTTCAAAAAAACTCTCAACATAGAGGATAAAGATATCAGAGCTGTAGTTCGCGCGAACCAAAGAAAACGGTGGAAAAACGAAAATCAGCGCAGTCCATTTTGCAACGTAAACGTAAAGTAGATCGAATAAGTAGACGCGAAAATTTCGAAAACTATTTGAAACTCTCGAACGCGGAAAGCAAGGAAAGATTTTTGGGACGGCTTATCAAAAGATTCAAGCCGAAATATCGATACCCGGTTTCATGCAGTCGCAGAAATTTTAATAACCTTCGGCTATGCCACCCTTCGGCTATGCCACCCTTTGGCTATGCCACCCTTCGGCTATGCCGCTCTTCGGCTATGCCGCTCTTCGGCTATGCCACTCTTCGGCTATGCCAATCTTCGGCTATGAGCAAACTCGTTTTTTTACTGATTACGTAAAACAGTTACTGACTACCTGTTTCCATAGTATGATAAATATTATTATACTTTATTTGATAAATATTTAAGCTATAATTAGCAACCATCTTTATTGGTATTTCTATGTGGAGAATCCGCAGTTGAGTTCTACGTCTTGACGTCCATTTGATCTAACGTCTAACGGATCTAGACGTCTTAGACGTCTAGAACGTTAGACGCCTAATAGAAGTCTCGAATTTTTCTATCGAAGTATAATTTATAATGACCTATAACTGCTTTTAATTCATTTTCGGGTTTAAATTCAATTATCCTTGTTTGGATAAACGAACTTTAAAAAAAAAAAATAATAATTCGATATTCAACTTTTAAACGTTAAAAGCAGTTATTATTTTGTGGCACCGAATAATAATACACAGTCTTTTGTCAAGAATAAAAAACCAGGACAATACAAACAGAATAATATAAAAAAAATGATAATAACAATGAAATCTTTGTAACGTGTAGGAATCACTGTTGATGGCTTAATATTTAATTATAATAATAATAATAATAATAAATGAGATAACAATTAATCACGCAAGAAGTAATTACATTAATAATAAAATATTAATACTAATACAGTGAAATAAAAATACTTAAAATTAAAAATAAATAAGTTAGATAATATAATAATAATAATAATATATAATAATGTAATAATAATTATATTATATAACATTTTGATAAATCAAGGATTTGCTATAACCTTTTCTTCATTTCTACTTTGTAGGATCCGCACGATTGTACCCTCTGACGTCATTTGTCTAGACGTCTAGACGCCTAAAAAGTCTCAATTTTGTCTTCGAAGAATTTATAAGATATAACTGCTTTTAATTCATTTTCGGGTTTAAATTCAATTATCCTCTCTTCGAGGATACAAAGCACGAATTTTTAAAAAAAATAATATTTCCTTTTGAAACATAAAAAAAACAGAAAACAAACAAATAAAAAAAAAATTTTGATAAATAAAATTTTATATATATAATACAAAATAACTAATTCAAATAATAATAATAATAATGAATAATACAGTAATAATAATATAATCATAATAATAATAATAATAATAATAAGAATAAATAATAATAATTATAATAATACGATAATAATAATATATAATAATAATAGTATAAAATAATAATAATAATAATAATAATAATAATATAATAATAATAATAATAAATAATAATCAATTAATTTATAAATAATAATAATAATAATAATAAAATAATAATAATAATTAATAATAATAATAATAATAAATAATAATAATATAATTATAATAAAATAATAATAATATAATATTAATTATTATTATACATAAATTTGAAAACGTTAACAATTATGAAGCCGGTTCCCAAACGGGGTAAATCGTGGGTGTTTTTCTCATTACCAACTCATATTTGGTTGTGGCATAAACACCACATTATTTTTTATACTGATAAATGATAAAAATATGTTTCAAAAACACGAAGTGTTCATTCTCTCTTTATACCTTTTTTATTAAAAGAAGCTAAGCCGCGACGCTTCATCTTTTGTCCAGTCGGAAAGGCATATAATTTGAATACATATTTATTCCGGTTACACATATCTTCGTTTCTGAATTTTTATTCGGAGAAGTCATATTAATTGGAGGTTCCTTCCCCTTACGCTCCAATACGAGCACGAAAATAACGGGTTTTACTTGTGTGAGACTTATCTTCGGAATGGTGACAATATATATGTCTGTCCCTAACGCGAGTTTACCGAGGAAAACCTGAATAAAAAAACAGTTCACCTGACGGTCTAGCGATTCGTTAAGCCATAGCCAAGTATAAGGTTAAGTGTGTTTAAACGAGTTAATAATCGCTAACTGCGGTCGTCTTTCGGCTCTGATCCGTCATTATATTTTTCGCAGGACAAGTCGCGGCTTGCGGAAGTTCATAAAAAACTAAAAGCAGCTGGGAGTGTTTATACGCCCCTTCGTAGCTTTCACGATGCGGATGATCTCGGTGACAACTCCTCTAATAGACAAAAACACTTTGCAAAAATGCACCTATACAAACTCATATACTTAATAACGGCGCTCCTATCCCCCCCTATCTGCTACGCATCGGGGCACTACAATACACGTTACTTTCCATTCGAGATAAGGCGGCAAAAATAAATTTTTCCCTCTACCCTAAGCGAGATGTTTGCGTCGCGGAAGCACGAAAAACAAATTATGAAGCTTTTCTCGGGTTGTGTTGTCAAAAACCAATTCCGTTAACAGGTTCCTCGCGCTTAGGCGCGGTGGGTTGAGCTGTCTGTATCCGTAGGTAAGCTAGAAGGTAGCAAATTTTGAGGATTTCTACTTCTCGGGCGCCGCACTCTAGTCGCAAAGTAGGGTTAAAAATTCGCGCCTTTTCTTTAGGGTGGACGTGTTTTTAGCCCCCTTTTAAAGACCGAGACCTCATTAAATCTTTTTACTATATATAATATACCAACCCCTACCTCGCCCCTTAGTGATTTACCGTTATTTTTCTGCCTATTTTTAACGAATCGATGAAAAAAAGGACAAAAATATCAACCCTACTCTGGCGTTTCCTTTTTTAGTTTTATGGTAATAAAATATTTTGTCTTGTTTCATTTTTTATTCTTCAGTTATTAAAATATTTTTTTTGACGAAAGCGTGAAATAACGTTAAATTTTACTTCTCGGGAGATGGTGCAAAATATATTTTTCATTCCTTAAGCGAGTTTTTTTTCAAGGGAAACCAAAAAAAAATTAATTACGGAATCAAAGTCTATAAAGAATTGATGATCAGGTACTCACGTATTATATAAATTTTTTTCTTTATACTTAATTTTTCTAAATCTTAATAATTAAATATTTCCAGCTATCATGTAAATCGAAGGAGTTTTTTTTTCATCTTAATTGTGAAAGATATGAAATTCGGTGATGTTGGAGAGTTCTGACAATCGAGAACTCAACTTTAGATCGTAGGTATTACGTATTTTTGCGCTGACCGCCGCATGGCCGCTCTTTTCGCATTGGAACCCACCAATATAACATTCCTGAACAATGCACTTGATTACATTGGAAATTCTCGCTAAGGTAGCGCACTTAAAATGGAACAAGCGCCCTAAACTGGGATCCGGCATATCGATATAAACTCGAAAACGGTAAGAGATGGATACTTCTATTCTTCCTTTTTGGAATTAGCGAGTGCAAATTGTTAGGCCGGTTGAAAATCGAGACCTTCACGATGCCAATAAGGAGAAAGGTAAAAAAAATTATAATTATTGTTATGATTGATATTTTTTATTGCAGAAGTGCCAAAGATTGGCTCATATCTTATTTTTCCCTGAGGAGGTATCGGTAATCAAAAGGAGTTAGTTTCATCTATATAGCGTGTTAGTGTATTTAAAAGAACATCTCAGGAAATTGAGCAACGGCCTAACCTCTGGCGCCCTGCATTTTTTTAGCGGTCAAAGTCTTTTTTGTCGTGCCCGAAACGAGAAGGAAAACGAAGAAACGAAACGGTCAGACGAAACAACCGAGTGACGAACACAAAAACTACGTAATATAAGCGAAGGTCTAAGTGCACACAAAAACTCGGAAATAAACTACTGTTCAGGAAATAGCCACAAGAAAAGACTATTTACTGTACAATTACGGAACAGGTGTTTAACGCCTGGGAATCAGGCGATAAGAGTATATTCGCCTTCTAATTAAATTAATTATGAGCATTTTACGGATTGTGCTGGGACAACGGCATGGCCCCGGTCTTTTCGAGAAACAATTAATCGATTTACTATATATTAATTTATTATTTTAATGCATTCGCTGAAGACAATTCCGTCTATAATATTTATTGTTAGGATATTGTTCTCATGCGACAAAAAACTACGATAGGGTATACAGCGAACAGACCATAAATCATCGAAATAATGTGACACCCCTAATAAATAGTGGAGAGGTCAGAATCCTAAGCGGTAAGAAATAATATTTATAAAGTTCTGAAATACAAAAAGGTCAAGTGAGACTGGAGTTTTATTTATCCTTTCCGAAGAAACAAGGTTTCTCGACATACTACGTTGATATTTCTTTTCTCTAGACGGCGCTCCTCCTTCTGCGAGAAACAAAAAGATGTATCGCTCATTAGTTCGTCGATTAAAATAATTAATGACGGATTGCTTAAAGTTATTTACTTAAACTATATCCTTCTATATCCTTTTAAGATTAAACCGCCCTGTTTTCCGAGAAGCAGGTTACGGTAATAAGTTTACACAGCAAATTAAGATTATTAACAATCCTCATCGTTCACACACAAAAAAACAAAACAAAAAAAAAACACAAAAATTCGTTTTCAGTTTTATTAAACATTTCTCTGTTGACCAATTAGACACGCGAAATGGTAGAAACCACGACATATTAGTACATCACTGTAGACGACTCGACTAACTATAGACACCGACAGTGTAACCATCGACATGTAGACTATAACTGTTAGACACACAGCACATGTAACTCGGATAATCGTCTAGACACCGACGTCCTAGAACATACGTCAGACACCGACTCTAGATCACCAGCACGTGCTAGTCACATCGGTTACGTCCTAGAACACCGACGTCTAGACACCGACGTCTAGACACCGAACGTCTAGACACCGACGTCTAGACACCGACGTCTTAGAACAGCCATCATGTCAGACGACTGATATGCTAGACATCCGACATAGTAGCACCGACATGTAGACACGACATATAGCACACGATGTAGACACCGACATGTAGACAGACATATGTGTAGACACCGACATATAGAATCAGCGACGTTGTTAGTACATCTCCGACATATAGACCCGACGTGTAGTAGCACAGACATGATTTAGACCGAGTGTAGAACCACCGTATAGCATGTAGAACACTTGACATGAGAAACACGACAATAGAGAATAGACAACATGTAGACACCGACGTGTAGACACTACCATGATAGAACCAGTGAGGTACTGATAGACACCTCGCACCAATGAGATTAAAGACAATCGACCACTCGAGACAACGACAGTAATAGACACAACATGTCTCTATGTAATCACCGACATGTTGACAGACATTGTATATGGGACACCCCACAGTATCACCGACTTTTAGACACTGATTATATGTAGGACACCGACAGTAGACACCGACATGTAAGACCACCGACAGTTATAGACATCCGACATGTAGAGACACCGGACATGCTAAGACGCCAACATGTAGACAGACAATGTAGACACCGACATGTAGAACGACATGTAAACCGTCGTGTAGACAGACATGTAGACCAATATATTAACCGACGTGTACACCAATATGTAGACCGTCATGTAGATATACATGTAGAAAGACATGTAGACCGTTATGTAGACCGACGTGTAGACCGATGTGTAGTCCGACATATAGATCATCGTGTAGACATACATGTAGACCGTCATGTAGATATACATGTATACCGACATAAACAGCCCGTAAATAGCCCTACTCATGTCATTTTCCGTGATGGGTTTTCACGACTTTTTTTTCATAGTCCCCTGACAA
The DNA here is from genome assembly GCA_015478945.1 of Trachelipus rathkii. Taxonomy (NCBI): domain Eukaryota; kingdom Metazoa; phylum Arthropoda; class Malacostraca; order Isopoda; family Trachelipodidae; genus Trachelipus; species Trachelipus rathkii. The sequence goes on along the minus strand of JABUQX010073672.1, from coordinate 42,812 downwards.
ATTTGAAATACCTAATAAATATATTTTTTACTTTTCTGTTTTTATCCCTCATTTTACCCTGCGATACGAATTTTCCAAAGAAAATATGGAAATTTTCCACGAGCCCGAAACTAAAAATGATAAAAATGATGGTCAATTTTATAAGAAGTTTTATATTTACCTTTTTAATGAATATGGCATTAAAAGAAACGAATTGGAATATAAAACCTCTACGTATTATGCTCATTTGAATAAATTTAAATACCTGTTAGAAAACAAGCTATTACCGAAAATAGCAACATCCTATACAAAAAGTGATCATCCCTTCAATATATTGTTTGAAGAATTTTTAGAATCAACACCATTAGAAAATAAAAACTCTAAAAATAAAATCGAAGAGCTCAAAAAACATTATATTGCTACGAATGAAGATAATATACGGAAATTTCGAAATTACTATTGGGTGTCTTATAAAGATTACACAACTAAAAAATGCGAAGATGAAGGTATTGATCCCGCCACTTTAGATATCCCGTCAAACAGGACAAAGAAATACCGCATGAGAAAAACCTTTCATGAAATATTTGTTAAAAATAGAAAAGAAGAACAATTAAACCGATCAAAAGAAACGCCCTTAAAACTGAAGAGAAAAAGAGACGCAATATTAAGAAATGTTTCAGCTAAACAAAAACGAAAAGTTGATGACGTATCTTCCTTGGAATATGAAGATACTGATGTTATACCGCTACCAAAGAAGCGTAAGTCTTCTCCACCGCCGACAAAGGCACTGTCTCTAATATCATCGTCGAATACGTCGCAGAATGAAAATTCTCTAAATCAACCATCAACGTCGTCGATGTCACCACCGAAATTTCTTCCCGTTTCTTCTGTGACAACTAAATATAAAGCTTGGAAAAAATACGATAAGCCTGAGATCAAGTTCGATTTGTCTTTTTCTTATTCGCCGGGGTTCTTACAATTGATTGAAAATATAAGCAAATTGGAAGGTGTAGAATCTGAAGATGTCGCTTCATAGTTCTTGATTTAAGATAATGAGATTGCTAATTTAAATAAATTTTTCTAAATAAAAATGGTTTTATTATTATATATAATATATAAGTGATTAGTATTTTTTTTCATTTAACTAATAAATCTAATAATTATAAATTAAATTTAACTATTATTTTCCTAGCGCGATAAATATAAAGTTGGATATTAAGCATTCTACAAGCCTATGCGTAAGAATTGTCTCCAAGAACTCGAGCCACATTATCTACAATAAATAGGACTAAACAGGGCCGCATCACGATGTTAATATCTGTTCAACCCGTGAATATATCTTATAGAACTTTACTTTCGCTCGCTTAGAACTTAGACCTTCGACTTATACTTAGACCTTCGGACTAGCCACTTTAGACCTTCGACTATATATTAGACCTTTGACTTATATAGTATCCGTTGAAATCGACTATTATCGACAGTGAGCGAGTTGAAAAAAGCTTTCTCCAAAAAGAAAAATGAAAAAAAAAAGAAAAAAAAATTAATAAAGGAAAAAAAAATATGAAGAAAAAGAAAAGAAAGAAAAAATAAAAGAAAAGAAATTTAACACTAAAAAAGGGCATTTGAAAAGCGTTTCAAGCGCTTTTGCGATTGTCCCCGTAAGGCGGACACAATATACTATAGTGACGTTTCTGAGGGAACCGAAAAACGATATTAACTTTCGATCGCGACAACGCCTTTTAAGGTTATATTAAACTAATCACTTCAACCCCATATAGGGACGTCTCAACGGGAACTGATATAAGTCAAAGGTCTAAGTGTGAAAATCTAAAAAATCACAGAGAAAAATAATTTCCCAAAAAATTTTAAGTCGAAATTATTTTTTCGGAATTTGCACTTAGACCTTCGACATATATATTAGTTCAACAAACAAACGAACGAACGGTCAGAGATATAAGTCGAAGGTCTATGTTGCTGAGTCGAAGGTCTTAAGTTAAATATATATAATATATAAATATATATATATAATGGGGAAAGAATATATAAGTATATATATATAATATATATATATATTATATATATTATATATATATTATATATAATATATAATAATATTATATATATATATATATATATTAAAGTCGCAAGGTCGTGGACTAATATTAGTCGAAGGTCTAAGTGCTAAGTCGAATGTCTAAGTGCTAAGTCGAAGGTCTAAGTAATAAGTCGAAGGTCTAATTGCTAAGTCGAAATCTTCTCAAAGAAAATAATACACAAAATTTTTTAAGTCCAAAATTATTTTCGGATTGCACTTGACACCTTCGATCTATATTTCAGTTCCCGACAGGCGTCCACTTATTATGACGTCATAATCGGCATCGAAGATAGTTTTAGCTTAGGTAACTGGTTTTTGAAAGCGTTCAGCCGCTTTTGCGCGATTCCCGTAAGGCGACACTATACTATAGTGACGTTTCGAAGGAAAAAAAAACGATCTAACTTGATCGCGCAACACCTTTAAGGTATAAACTATCACTTCAACCCCAAATAGTGACGTCTCAACGGGAACTGGAGATATAAGTCAAAGGTCTAAGTGTAAAAATCTAAAAACACAGAGAAAATAATTTCCCAAAAAATTTTAAGTCGAAATTATTTTTCGGAATTTGCACTTAGACTTTCGATATATTAGTTCACAAACAACACGAAAACGAACAGTCAGAAGATATTAAGTCGAAAGTCTATGTGCTAAGTACGAAGAGTCTAAGTTATATATATATAATATATATTATATATTAAGTCGAGGTCTAGATAAGTCGAAGGTCTAAGTGCTAAGTCGAAGTCTAGTCGCCTAAGTAAGGTCTAAGTTGCTAAGTCGAAGGTCTAATGCTTAAGTCGAAGGTCTAGGATATAAGTCGAAGGGTCTAAGTGCTAAGTCGAAGGTCTAAGTATAAGCCGAAGGCTAAGTTCTAAAATCTAAAATTTCTCAAAGAAAATAATACACAAAATTTTTAAGTCGAAATTATTTTTCGGTATTTGCACTTAGACCTTCGAAATTATATATCAGATTCCGATCAGGCGTTCACATATATGACGCATTAATCTCGGATGAAAAGATAGTTTTAGCTTAGTTAAACTGTATTTGAAAGCGTTCAGCCGTTTTTGCGATTCCCGTAAGGGGCGACACTATACTATAGTGACGTTTCGAAGGGAACCGAAAAACGATCTAACGTTGATCGCGCAACACCTTTTAAAGGTATAAACTATCACATTCCAACCCCATATAGATACGCTCCTCAACGGGAACTTGATATAAGCAAAGTCTAAAGTGGTGAAAATCTAAAAAAATCACAGAGAAAATAATTTCCCAAAAAATTTTAAGAGATCGAAATTATTTTTCGGAATTTGCACTTAGACTTTCGGACTTATATTAGTTCAACAAACAAACGAACGAACAGTCAGAGATTAAGTCGAAGGTCTAGTTGCAAAAACTCGAAAACTACGATAGCTACAAGGAAAACTAATAACATTCGTTGGAATCAGCGTAAGATAATTTGTTCTAAAAAATGGAAAAAAAATTTTTTTGATTTTTTTCGGTTAATTTATTTCGAAGGTCTAATTGCTAAGTCGAAGGTCTAAGATAAGGTCGAAGGTTCAGTATAAAGTCGAGGTCTAAGGTGCTAAGTCGAAGCGTCTAAGTTAAGTCGAAGGTCTAAGGTCTAAGTCGAAGGTCGTAACTGCTAAGGCGAAGGTCTACAGTGATAAGTCTCGAAGGTCTAGTGCTAAGTCGAAGGTCGAAGGGCTAAGTCGAAGTCGAAGGGCTTTAAGTCGAAGGTCTAAGTAAAAGTCGAAGGTCTAAGTGCTAAGGACGACGGTCAAGTGATAAGTGAAGGTCTAAGTGACTAAGCTCGAAGGTCTAAGTGCTAAGTCGAAGGTCTAAGTACTAAGTCGAAGGTCTAAGTGCTAAGTCGAAGGTCTAAGTATAAGTCGAAGGTCTAAGTGCTAAAATGTAAAATTTCTCAAAGAAAATATTACACAAAATTTTTTAAGGTCCAAATATATTTTTTCGGAATTTGCCAACTTAAGACCTTCGACTGTATCATTCGTTCCGATCAGCGTCACTATATGCGTCATAATCGGATTGAAGATAGTTTTAGCTTAGGTAGCTGGTATTTGAAAGCGTTCAGCTGCTTTTGCGATTCCCGTAAGGCGACACTATACTATAGTGACGTTTCGAAGGGAACCGAAAAACGATCTAACTTGATCGCGCAACACCTTTTAAGGTATAAACTATCACTTCAACCCCATATAGTGACATCTCAACGGGAACTGATATAAGTCAAAGGTCCTAAGTGTGAAATCTAAAAAATCACAGAGAAAATAATTTTTCCAAAAAATTTTAAGTCGAAATTATTTTTTCGGAATTTGCACTAGGACTTCGGGACTTATATTCAGTTCAACAAACAAACGAACGAACAGTCAGAGATATAAGTCGAAGTTTAAGTGCCATTTTCTCGAAAACTACGATAGCTACAAGAAAACTAATAACATTCGTGGAATCAGCGTAAGATATTTGTTCTAAAAATGGAAAAAAAATTTTTTTGATTTTTTTGGTTATTTATTTTTTTTCTCGAAAACTACGATAGCTACAAAAAAATAATAACCTTTTTGGAATCAGCGTAAGAAATTTGTTTTAAAAATGGAAAAACAATAGTTTCCTTGTACCTATCGTAGTTTTCGAGAAAATAACGATGGTCTAAGTATAAGTCGAAGGTCTAAGTGCTAAGTCGAAGGTCTAAGTGCTAAGTCGAAGGTGCTAAGTGCTAAGTCTCGAAAGTCTTAAGTGCTAAGTCGAAGGTCTAAGTGCTAAGTCGAGGTCTAATATTAATGTACGAAAGGTCATAAGTGCAAAGCTCGAAGGTCTAATGCTGCTAAGTCGAGATCTAAGTGCTTAAGTGCGAAGTTTCTAAGTGCTAGTCGAAGTCCTAAAAGTGCTAAGTCGAAGGTCTAAGTATAAGTCGAAGGTCTAAGTGCTAAGTCGAAGGTCTAAGTGCTAAGTCGAAGGTCTAAGTATAAGTCGAAGGTCTAAGTATAAGTCGAAGGTCTAAGTGCTAAAATCTAAAATTTCTCAAAGAAAATAATACACAAAATTTTTTAAGTCCAAATTATTTTCCGGAATTTGCACTTAGACCTTTCGGACTTATAACAGTTCCCGGATCAGGACGTCACTATAATGACTCATTTTAATCGATTGAAGATAGTTTAGCTTAGGAACTGGTATTTGAATAGCGTTCGCCAGCTTTTGCGATTCCCGTAAGGCGACACTATACTTATAGTGACGTTTCGAAGGGAACCGAAAAACGATCTACTTGATCGCGCAAACATCTTTTAAGGTATTAAAACTATTCACGTTCAACCCAATTATAGATGAGTCTCAACGGAACTGATTGAAGTCAAAGGTCTAAGTGTGAAATCTAAAAAATCACAGAGAAAATAATTTCCCAAAAAATTTTAAGTCGAAATTATTTTTCGGAATTTACACTTAGACCTTCGACTTATATTAGTGCAACAAACAAACGAACGAACGGTCAGACGAACAAACGAACTCAAAATATACTATATAAGTCGAAGGTCTAAGTGCAAAAACTCGAACGATAGCTACAAGAAAACTAATAACATTCGTGGAATCAGCGTAAGATATTTGTTCTAAAAATGGAAAAAAAATTTTTTGATTTTTTTGGTTATTTATTTTTTTCTCGAAAACTCGATAGCTACAAAAAAATAATAACCTTTTTGGAATTCAGCAGTAAGAAATTTGTTTTAAAAATGGAAAACAATAGTATTCCTTGTGGGCTATCGTAAGTGTTTCGAGAAAATTAAAATAAATAACCAAAAAAATCCAAAAACAAATTTTCATATTTTTAGAACAATTTTCTTACGCTGATTCCACGAATGTTATTAGTTTTCTTGTAGCTATCGTAGTTTTCGAGAAAAAAAATAAAATAAACCCAAAAAATCAAAAAAAAATTTTTATCCATTTTTAGAACAATTTTCGTACGCTGATTCCACGAATGTTATTTAGTTTATCTTGTAGTATTCGATCGTTTTGGAGGAAAAAAAATAAGAATGCCCCCAAAAATCAAAAAAATTTTTTGCCATTTAAGTGCTAAGTCGAAGCTGATTCCACGAGTGTTATTAGTTTTCTTGTAGCTATCGTAGTTTTATCGTAGTTATTATTTATTTATTTTTAAAAAATCATTTAGTTTAGTTACCTCTAAAAATAATTAACATAGAAAACTGAATTTAAGGGTGAATAAATTTAAAAAAAAATTAAGTTGAAAACAGAACATGCATACGGTTAAGCTAAAGGGTTATATATATGATATATATATATAAAAATATATATATATATATATATATATATATATATATATATATATATATATATAATTATAACACTTTAGCTTTACCGTTATTCATTCGCGCCATTTATTTTAATTTTTTTTTTAAGTTAGTCACCCTAAATTTCAGTTTTCTATGTTAATTAATTTTTAGAGGTAACTTAAACTAAATGATTTTTTTAACATAGAAACTGAATTAAGGGTGACTAACATTAAAAAAAAAATTGAAATGAAACTGCTTTCGAAATGAATAACGGTAAAGCTAAAGTGTTATATATTATATATATTATATATTATATATATTATATATATATATTATATATATATATATTATATATCATATATATATATATATATATAACACTTAGGCTTTACCTTTTTCATTCGCGACAGTTATTTAAATTTTTTTTTTTAATTTAGTCACCCTTAAATTCAGTTTTCTATGTTAATTAATTTTTTAGAGGTAACTAAACTAAATGATTTTTTGTAAAAAACATGTAACATAAATTAACCTACAGATAAAAACTACGATGCTACTAGAAAACTAAAACATTCGTGTGGACTCAGCGTAAGAAAATTGTTCTAAAATGGCAAAAAAATTTTTTTGATTTTTTGGGGGGCTATTTTATTTTTTTTCTCAAAAAACTACGATAGCTACAAGAAAACTAATAACAATCGTGGAATCAGCGTAAGAAGAATTGTTATAAAACATGGGAAAAAAATTTTTTTTTTTTTGATTTTTTGGGGGTTATTTATTTTTTTCTCGAAAACTACGATAGCTCAAGAAAACTAATAACTATTCGTGGAATCAGCGTTAAGAAAATTTGTTCTAAAATATGAAAATTCTGTTTTTGGATTTTTCTTGGTTATTTATTTATTTTCTCGGAAAACTTACGATAGCAACAGGAAACTATGTTTTCCTCCATTTTTAAAACCCAAATTTCTTTACTCTCAAAAAGGTTATATTTTTTTGTAGCTGGTATCGTAGTCTTTCGAGAAAAAAATTAAATACCAAAAAAATCAAAAAATTTTTTTTCCATTTTTAGAACAAATATCTTACGCTGATTCCACGAATGTAATTGTGTTTCTTGTAGCTATCGTAGTTTTCGAGTTTTTGCCCCACTCTAGACCTTCGACTATATATTAGTATTATTTTGAGTTCATTTGTTCGTCTGAGTTCGTTCGTTTGTTTGTTGCACTAATATAAGTCGAAGAGTCTAAGTGCAAATTTCGAAAAATAATTTCGACTTAAAATTTTGTTGGGAAATTATTTCTCTGTGATTTTTAGATTTTTCACATTAGACCCTTTGACTATAATCAGTTCCCGTTGAACGTCAACTATATGGGGTTGAAGTGAAGTTATACCTTAAAAGATGTTGCGCGATCAAGTTAGTCGTTTTTCGGTTCCCTTCGAAACGTCACTGATAGTATAGTGTCGCCTTACGGGAATCGCAAAAGCGGCTGAACGCTTTCAAATACCAGTTACCTAAGCTAAAACTATCTTCAATCCGATTATGACGTCATATAGTGACGTCTGATCGGGAACTGTTATAAGTCGAAGGTCTAAGTGCAAATTCCGAAAAATAATTTGGACTTAAAAAATTTTGTGTATTATTTTCTTTGAGAAATTTTAGATTTTAGCACTTAGACCTTCGACTTATACTTAGACCTTCGACTTATACTTAGACCTTCGACTTAGCACTTAGACCTTCGACTTAGCACTTAGACCTTCGACTTAGCACTTAGACCTTCGACTTAGCACTTAGACCTTCGACTTAGCACTTAGACCTTCGACTTAGCACTTAGATCTTCGACTTAGCACTTAGACCTTCGACTTAGCACTTAGACCTTCGACTTATACTTAGACCTTCGACTTAGCACTTAGACCTTCGACTTAGCACTTAGACCTTCGACTTATACTTAGACCTTCGACTTAGCACTTAGACCTTCGACTTAGCACTTAGACCTTCGACTTATACTTAGACCATCGTTATTTTCTCGAAAACTACGATAGGTACAAGGAAACTATTGTTTTTCCATTTTTAAAACAAATTTCTTACGCTGATTCCAAAAAGGTTATTATTTTTTTTGTAGCTATCGTAGTTTTCGATAAAAAAAAATAAATAACCAAAAAAAATAAAAAATTTTTTTTTCCATTTTTAGAACAAATATCTTACGCTGATTCCACGAATGTTATTAGTTTTCTTGTAGCTATCGTAGTTTTCGAGTTTTTTGCACTTAAACCTTCGACTTATATCTCTGACTGTTCGTCGTTTGTTTGTTGAACTAAATATAAGTCGAAAGTCTAAGTGCAAATTCCGAAAAATAATTTCGACTTAAAATTTTTTGGGAAATTATTTTCTCTGTGATTTTTTAGATTTTCACACTTAGACCTTTGACTTATATCAGTTCCCGTTGAGATGTCACTATATGGGGTTGAAGTGATAGTTTATACCTTAAAAGGTGTTGCGCGATCAACGTAGATCTTTTCGGCTTCCCTTCGAAACGTCACATATAGATATAGTGTCGCACTTACGGGGAATTCGCAAAAAGCGGCTTGAACGCTTTCAAATACCAGCTACCTAAGCTAAAACTATCTTCAATCCGATTATGACGTCAATAGTGACGCCTGATCGGAACTGATATAAGATCGAGGTCTAAGTGCAATTCGAAAAATAATTTGGACCTTAAAAAATTTTGTGTTAATATTTTCTTGAGAAATTTTACATTTTAGCACTTAGGGACTTCGACTATACTGTAGACCTTCGACTTAGCCACTTAGACCTTCGACTTTACTTAGACCCTTCGACTAATCACTTAGACCTTAGACTTAGCACTTAGACCTTCGGCTTATACTTAGACCTTCTCGTCTTAGCACTTTAGACCTTCGACTTTGTACTTAGACCTTCGACTTAGCCCTTCGACCTTCGACTTAGCCCTTCGACCTTCGACTTAGCACTTAGACCTTCGACTTATCACTTAGACCTTTCGGACATTAGCACTATAGACTTCGACTTAAGCCCTTAGACTGCGACTAGCACTTAGACCTCGACTTAGCACTTAGACCCTCGACCTATACTTAGACCTTCGACTTATACTGAGACCTTCGAGCTTAAGCAGCTTGAGAGACTTTAAATTTAATTACCAAAAAAATTCAAAAAAATTTTTTTTCCATTTTTAGAACAAATATCTTACGCTTGACTTCCCACGAATTTATAGTTTTCTTGTAGCATATCGTAGTTCTTCGAGTATTTTTGCACTTAGACCTTCGACTTATATCTCTGACTGTTCGTTCGTTTGTTTGTTGAACTAATATAAGTCGAAAGTCTAAGTGCAAATTCCGAAAAATAATTTCGACTTAAAATTTTTTGGGAAATTATTTTCTCTGTGATTTTTTAGATTTCTGACTTAGACCTTTTGACTTATACAGTTCCGTTGAGACTCCACTACATATGGCGTTGAAGTTGATAGTTAATAACCTTTAAAAGTGTTGCGCGGATCAAGTTATATCGTTTTTCGGTTCCCTTCGAAACGTCACTATAGTATAGTGTCGCCTTACGGGAATCGCAAAAGCGGCTGAACGCTTTCAAATACCAGTTACCTAAGCTAAAACTATCTTCAATCCGATTATGACGTCATATAGTGACGCCTGATCGGGAACTGATATAATTCGAAGGTCTAAGTGCAAATTCCGAAAAATAATTTGGACTTAAAAAATTTTGTGTATTATTTTCTTTGAGAAATTTTAGATTTTAGCACATAGACCTTCGACTTATACTTAGACCTTCGACTTAGCACTTAACCCTTCGACTTATACCTAGACCTTCGACTTAGCACTTAGACCTTCGACTTAGCACTTAGACCTTTGACTTAGCACTTAGACCTTCGACTTAGCACTTACACCTTCGACTTATACTTAGACCTTCGACTTAATATATATATATATATATATATATATATATAACTTAGACCTTCGACTTAGCACATAGACCTTCGACTTATATCTCTGACTGTTCGTTCGTTTGTTTGTTGAACTAATATAAGTCGAAAGTCTAAGTGCAAATTCCGAAAAATAATTTCGACTTAAAATTTTTTGGGAAATTATTTTCTCTGTGATTTTTTAGATTTTCACACTTAGACCTTTGACTTATATCAGTTCCCGTTGAGACGTCACTATTTGGGGTTGAAGTGATAGTTTATACCTTAAAAGGTGTTGCGCGATCAAGTTAGATCGTTTTTCGGTTCCCTTCGAAACGTCACTATAGTATAGTGTCGCCTTACGGGAATCGCAAAAGCGGCTGAACGCTTTCAAATACCAGTTACCTAAGCTAAAACTATCTTCGATCCGATTATGACGTCATATAGTGACGCCTGATCGGGAACTGATATAAGTCGAAGGTGTAAGTGCAAATTCCGAAAAATAATTTGGACTTAAAAAATTTTGTGTATTATTTTCTTTGAGGAAATTTAGATTTTAGCACTTAGACCTTCGACTTATACTTAGACCTTCGACTTAGCACTTAGACATTCGACTTAGCACTTAGACCTTCGACTTATACCTAGACCTTCGACTTAATATATATATATATATATATATATATATATATATATATATATATATATATATATATATATATATATATATATATATATATATATATATATATATTTATATATATATATATAACTTAGACCTTCGACTTAGCACATAGACCTTCGACTTATATCTCTGACTGTTCGTTCGTTTGTTTGTTGAACTAATATAAGTCGAAGGTCTAAGTGCAAATTCCGAAAAATAATTTCGACTTAAAATTTTTTGGGAAATTATTTTTCTCTGTGATTTTTTAGATTTCACACTTAAAACTTTGACTTATATCAGTTCCCGTTGAGACGTCACTATATGGGGTTGAAGTGATAGTTTATACCTTAAAAGGCGTTGCGCGATCAAGTTAAATCGTTTTTCGGTTCCCTTCGAAACGTCACTATAGTATAGTGTCGCCTTACGGGAATCGCAAAAGCGGCTGAACGCTTTCAAATGCCACTTTTTAGTGTATCAACTCGCTTCAACTCGATATAGTGACGTTTCAACGGGAACTAATATAAGTCAAAGGTCTAAGTATAAGTCGAAGGTCTAAGGGCTAAGTCGAAGTCTAAGATAAGCTCGAAGGTCTAAGTTTAAGTCGAAGGTTACAGTATAGTCGAAGGGCTAAAGTATAAGCGAGGATCAATGCTAATTCGAAGCGTTCTAAGTGCTAAGTCGAAGGTCTAAGTATAAGTCGAAGGTATAAGTGCTAAGTAAGGTCTAAGTATAAGTCGAAGGTCTAAATCTATCGTACGTAGAATAATCAAAGAGTTACAAATAGTACAACGTAGTAAGGACTACAAGAAGACATAGTTTCAAAAAGCTTTGTCATAAAGTTTTGAAAATATAAACATGGCAACATGGCATCTTTAACATAGGCGTGCTAGTTTATGGCCTAAATTCCGTGTTTTTTTTTTATTATCGGTGGAAAAAAATTCTAATTCACCCGAATCAGAGTCTTCAGATTCTACACCTTCCAATTTGCTTATATTTTCAATCAATTGTAAGAACTCCGGCGAATAAGAAAAAGACAAATCGAACTTGATCTCAGGCTTATCGTATTTTTTCCAAGCTTTATATTTAGTTGTCACAGAAGAAACGGGAAGAAATTTCGGTGGTGACATCGACGACGTTGATGGTTGATTTAGAGAATTTTCATTCTGCGACGTATTCGACGATGATATTAGAGACAGTGCCTTTGTCGGCGGTGGAGAAGACTTACGCTTCTTTGGTAGCGGTATAACATCAGTATCTTCATATTCCAAGGAAGATACGTCATCAACTTTTCGTTTTTGTTTAGCTGAAACATTTCTTAATATTGCGTCTCTTTTTCTCTTCAGTTTTAAGGGCGTTTCTTTTGATCGGTTTAATTGTTCTTCTTTTCTATTTTTAACAAATATTTCATGAAAGGTTTTTCTCATGCGGTATTTCTTTGTCCTGTTTGACGGGATATCTAAAGTGGCGGGATCAATACCTTCATCTTCGCATTTTTTAGTTGTGTAATCTTTATAAGACACCCAATAGTAATTTCGAAATTTCCGTATATTATCTTCATTCGTAGCAATATAATGTTTTTTGAGCTCTTCGATTTTATTTTTAGAGTTTTTATTTTCTAATGGTGTGTTGCTATTTTCGGTAATAGCTTGTTTTCTAACAGGTATTTAAATTTATTCAAATGAGCATAATACGTAGAGCTTTTATATTCCAATTCGTTTCTTTTAATGCCATATTCATTAAAAAGGTAAATATAAAACTTCTTATAAAATTGACCATCATTTTTATCATTTTTAGTTTCGGGCTCGTGGAAAATTTCCATATTTTCTTTGGAAAATTCGTATCGCAGGGTAAAATGAGGGATAAAAACAGAAAAGTAAAAAATATATTTATTAGGTATTTCAAATTTGTCAGGGGACTATGAAAAAAAAGTCGTGAAAACCCATCACGGAAAATGACATGAGTAGGGCTATTTACGGGCTGTTTATGTCGGTATACATGTTTATCTACATGACGGTCTACATGTATGTCTACACGATGATCTATATGTCGGACTACACATCGGTCTACACGTCGGTCTACATAACGGTCTACATGTCTTTCTACATGTATATCTACATGACGGTCTACATATTGGTGTACACGTCGGTTAATATATTGGTCTACATGTCTGTCTACACGACGGTTTACATGTCGTTCTACATGTCGGTGTCTACATGTCTGTCTACATGTTGGCGTCTACATGTCGGTGTCTACATGTCGGTGTCTATATGTCGGTGTCTACATGTCGGTGTCTACATGTCCGTGTCTACATATCAGTGTCTACATGTCGGTGTCTACACGTCGGTGTCTACATGTCTGTCTACATGTCGGTGTCTACATGTCGGTGTCTATATGTCGGTGTCTACATGTCGGTGTCTACATGTCGGTGTCTACATATCAGTGTCTACATGTCGGTGTCTACACGTCGGTGTCTACATGTCTGTCTACATGTCGGTGTCTACATGTCAGTGTCTACATGTCGGTGTCTACACGTCGGTTTAAAATGAAACGTTTTGTGTTTTTTTTGTTGTTTTTGACGATGATGAAAAATTACCGTAACCTGCGTCTCGGAAAACAGGGCGGTTTAATCTTAAAAGGAAGATCAAGCTAATAAAATTTATTTTGAATATAATATGTCAACTAAGCAATATACCAAAGGTTTATTTAAATTAATAAAAATGGAATATTTTGTTTTTCGCAATACTTTTTGCCAACTAAGCGCAATTTAAATAAATTGAAATAATTTTGGTAAATAATAATGTTTTGCTTAATAGTCAAAAAAATAGTTTAAAAAAAAATATTTTTTTTAGAATTTGTCACCAAAGCAAAATTTAAATAAATTATGATATTTGTTTTTTTTAAATATGTTTTGCTTAATAATCAAAAAAATTCAAGCTTTTAAAATGTATTTTTAATATAATATGTCAGCTAAGCAAAATCTAATTAAAATAGAACAATGGATTATTTTAAATTAATTAAATTGGAATATTTTGTTTTTCGAAATACTTTTTGCTTACTAATCATAATAAATCAATCTGACGTTACACTTTTCGTCTATAAAAGAGAGAGTTTTCGCTGCAAGGGTGTCATAGTTAATTTAAACTCACAACGAGGTGCATCTTAGGCGAACAGAACATACGACCAAATACGAATTGGTGAAACCGGATATCTTATTATACATAAGTAAACGCATCAAAGAGTTTCGAAATTACGACTTACTACTAATAATAGGAGCTTCTGTAACCCTCGCTCCTTTCGATCATTTGGTTTACGCGGCGACCGAATCTTGCGCTCGGCTTTTTATCAATCGAGACATGGAAAAGCGGTCCTGCGATAAAAATTGCCGCTTCAAATGCGCCAACATTATAAAGGAGGATGTGATGCAAAAAAATTCTTTCCGAATTTTTGGAAATTAAAAGCCAGAAAACCCTACGACAAAGTTTCCTCGAGAAACGCATCAAAAGATGTTATCCTAAAAATGTAAAACCGGGCAGTTTAAGACGAAATAATAATGGATATTTCCTACTAGATGACAGGTGGATTCGAGTTTGCAAGACTTTCTTCAAAAAAACTCTCAACATAGAGGATAAAGATATCAGAGCTGTAGTTCGCGCGAACCAAAGAAAACGGTGGAAAAACGAAAATCAGCGCAGTCCATTTTGCAACGTAAACGTAAAGTAGATCGAATAAGTAGACGCGAAAATTTCGAAAACTATTTGAAACTCTCGAACGCGGAAAGCAAGGAAAGATTTTTGGGACGGCTTATCAAAAGATTCAAGCCGAAATATCGATACCCGGTTTCATGCAGTCGCAGAAATTTTAATAACCTTCGGCTATGCCACCCTTCGGCTATGCCACCCTTTGGCTATGCCACCCTTCGGCTATGCCGCTCTTCGGCTATGCCGCTCTTCGGCTATGCCACTCTTCGGCTATGCCAATCTTCGGCTATGAGCAAACTCGTTTTTTTACTAAAAAAATAAAACAGTTTACTGACTCCTGTTTCCAAGTGATAAATATTATATACTTTTTGATAATTTAAGGATTAGCAACTTTTCTTGTATTTCTATTGGATCCGGCATGGTTTACCCTCTGACGTCATTTGTCTAGACGTCTAGACGTCTAGACGTCTAGACGTCTAGACGTCTAGACGCCTAAGAAGTCTCAATTTTGTCTTCGAAGAATTTATAAGATATAACTGCTTTTAATTCATTTTCGGGTTTAAATTCAATTATCCGTGTTTGGATAAACGAACTTTAAAAAAAAATAATAATTCGATATTCAACTTTTAAACGTTAAAAAGCAGTTATTATTTTGTGGCACCGAATAAAGAATCACATCTTTTTCAAGATAAAAAACAGACAAACAAACAATAATAATAAAAAAAATTGATAATAACAATGAAATGCGTTAGAATCACTGTTTATGGTAATAATAATAATAATAATAAATAATAATAATAATAATAATATAATACAAATAATAATAAAATAATAATAATAATAATAATAATAATAATATAATAATAATAATAATAATAATAATAATAATAATAATAATAATAATAATAATAATAATAATAATAATAATAATAATAATAATAATAATAATAATTTTGATAAATCAAGGATTAGCAACCTTTCTTCTATTTCTATTGGATCCGGCACGATTTACCCTCTGACGTCATTTGTCTAGACGTCTAGACGCCTAAAAAGTCTCAATTTTGTCTTCGAAGAATTTATAAGATATAACTGCTTTTAATTCATTTTCGGGTTTAAATTCAATTATCCGTGTTTGGATAAACGAATTTTTAAAAAAAAATAATAATTTTTCCATTTTGAAGATAAAAAAACAGACAAACAAAACCAAATAAAAAAAAAATTTATAATAAATGGTAATAAATAATAATAATAATAATAATAATAATAATAATAATATAATAATAATAATAATAATAATAATAATAATAATAATAATAATAATAATAATAATAATAATAATAATAATAATAATAATAATAATAATAATAATAATAATATAATAATAATAATATAATAATAATAATAATAATAATAAATAATATAATATAATAATAATAATAATAATAATAATAATAATAATAATAATAATAATAATAATAATAATAATAATAATATTATTATTATTATTAATAAAATGAAAACGTTAACAAATTATGAAGCGCGGTTCCCAAACGGGTAAATCGTGGCGTTTTTCTCTTACCACTCATATTTGTTTGCATAAAACATCAATATTTTTTATACATGATAATAATAAAAATTGTTTAAAAAAAATTGTATTTTCATTCCTTCTTTATACCTTTTTTTATTAAAAGAAGCTAAGGCCGCGACGCTTCATTTTGTCCAGTCGAAGATATATTTGAATACATTTTTCGTTTTTACACATCTTCGTTTCTAATTTTGTTATTCGTGAGTAATCATATATATTTTGGAGGGTTCCTTCCCCTTACGCTCCAATCGGAGCACGAAATAACGTTACTTTTGACTTCTCGGGAGATGGGACAAAATAAATTTGTCGTTCCCTAAGCGAGTTTTTCCCGAGGAAACCGAAAAAAAATTTACTGAATCTAGGATTTCGAGTAGCCAAGTAAGGTTAAGCGTGTTTTAACGAAGTAATAAATCGAAACTGCGGTCGCCTTTCGCGATCCGTCGATTATTTTTTCGAAGCGGCTTCGGATATCATAAAACTAAAAGCAGCTGGAGAGTGTTTATACGCCCCTTGTTACTTTCCGTGGGGTGTCGGGCCTTCTAAAGAACACTTTGAAAATTAACATAAAAATATCTAAAGGGTTCCTTCCCCCCCTTCTGCTACGATCGGGGCACTAAATAACGTTACTTTCGACTTCTCGAGAGTAGGGGCAAAATAAATTTTTCGTTCCCTAAGCGAGTTTTTCTCGCGGAAGCCAAAAAAAAATTATGGAATCTTTTTCTCGGGTAGTGGTGTCAACAATTCCGTTAACGGTCCTCGCGCTTAGGCGCGGTGGGTTGAGCTGTCTGTATCCGTAGGTAAGCTAGAAGGTAGCAAATTTTGAGGATTTCTACTTCTCGGGCGCCGCACTCTAGTCGCAAAGTAGGGTTAAAAATTCGCGCCTTTTCTTTAGGGTGGCCGTGTTTTTAGCCCCCTTTTAAAGACCGAGACCTCATTAAATCATTAAATCTTTTTTATATATATACCAACCCCCCCTTCACCCCTTAGTGATTTACCGTTATTTTTCTGCCTATTTTTAACGAATCGATGAAAAAAAGGACAAAAATATCAACCCTACTCTGGCGTTTCCTTTTTTAGTTTTATGGTAATAAAATATTTTGTCTTGTTTCATTTTTTATTCTTCAGTTATTAAAATATTTTTTTTGACGAAAGCGTGAAATAACGTTAAATTTTACTTCTCGGGAGATGGTGCAAAATATATTTTTCATTCCTTAAGCGAGTTTTTTTTCAAGGGAAACCAAAAAAAAATTAATTACGGAATCAAAGTCTATAAAGAATAAGCGATTTCGATGTTAAAAAATATTTAGCCCCTTTCCCGCCCTTATAAGAAAGAAAATGTTTTCACCAGTAAAAACACGGGTTCAAAAATAAAAACTAATTTCGATCACAATTTTTATTCTTTTACAAATACTTAAAGAATTGATTATTCCCAAAATCCGTGTGAACGTTTGTATGAATTTATTACCTCGTCAACAATTTTAAAAAGTTCCCTAAAAAAAACATGATTTTTAATTGAGCGGAAAACCAAATGAAAAGTTTTTGGCCCGGATTCGCGAAATAAACCTAAGAATTTGAAAAAAAAATGCGGTTCACAAAAATATATTTCATCTTCTAACCATAACTTAACAGGATTTTGCAAAATAGGAGCATCAGCAAAACGAACTGGCAAATCACGCATCTTCAAATAATCATATATTTTTATATTCCATCGAATGATGGGAACTCCAGAAACATCTGTCATAGTCACCACGAGTTTTTCTAATAGTCGGCTGAGATTAGTTCTGTGCGTAGGATTAGCGCATTCCCAATAGGATCTGTAACCCTTTTTTTTATATAGCAAGCATTTATCGAAATTAAATTCTACTACTCCTCTTTTCAAAGAACGAGTAATATCAAAAAGATTATAAATTCTGCAAGGATCGAAGTGTTGCCAGTCGAAAAACGCAACGACATTTTCTAGATTTGGAGACACGCGACAAATATCGAGTAAAAGATCAGAAAAATCAACCTTTAATTCCAACAATTTTTCAAATGTGGCGTCATTTTTATCACATGGTGTCATTCGGTAACTATCGCTACTTTCTCCGTAAGGCGTACGTGAATATTTATTCCTTTCGATTATTGAGAAATCCAAATCTGCTGTTATTTCGATTTCTAAGCTGGTCAAATTGGGAAACGCTTCGATGATTTTATTGCTCAACGAACCGCATTCATGATTTGGTCCATGTTCCCTGAATATTTCGTCATATGATAATCTCAAAACACACACATTTGGAAATTGGAATGGAGAAAGGGTGTCGAGATTTTGGTTTCTTTTAAGGACAGCATTGAAATGACAAACGTTCGGTAAATTCAATTCCATAAAACCGTCCAATTTTCTATTACTCCTTTGCAATCGGCTTCTAAAATTTTTGGTGTCCCAAGAATCGATTATTTTCTTTTCTGTTTTCTTGCGCCACGATCGACCCGCGTGTAAATGGCATATTTGTCCACTCTTTTCCTGATTCTGTCGCATAAACAGTATCAAAACTGCATAAATCCCTTCGCATGCGAGACAGAATGGTATTTCTATTTCGCTTTTTTCACAATCTTTAGTAAGAAATTTCCAGAAATTATACTGCAACATTGTTAGTAAACCGTCAAATTGATAATCGGGATATTCGTCTCCTGCTGCGTTTTTTTTTTCCTCCTTCGATAATTTTCCTTGCTTTTTGATTGGTGGCGGAGTTTGGCTGATTTCCCATTCGATTATTCTTCTGTTTTCGATTTCAACAACTACGACTAATTTTGATAATTTTAAATAGCTAAAAGTTTTTTGAAATAAAAAGTGTTAGCCCACATATTATAGGCGTTGTTGGGAAAAATTTCTTCTTCCGCTGAGAAACTTAAAATCAATTCTAATGTCTCGACCCCAGTTTTCGCGGCCAAAAGTCTTACACGATCGCTGCTAACAACGGTAGATGGGTGTTTATGGTTTAAACGAACTCCATCTTCTTCTTTCTCATCGAAAACTCTTTTTCTAGCTGAAGAAATTCTGTTTTTCTCCCTTTTGCAATGGTGAGGTTGCGTCAATTCAACATCTTCCTCATCTTCTTCCTCATCGAAAGCTCTTTTCCTGGCTGGAAAAATTCTGTTTTCCTTCCTTTTGCAACATCTGCATATTAGTTTTAACGCGTTCAGATTTGGAAATAAGATCGAAATATTTTTATGCATTTCGAGAAAGTCGTCGTGGGTGATAGGGTTAGTACCCGTATTAAAAATTTCTAGTTTCTCGACACGAAATAAAAGTTGATGATGTTTTTCTTTCATTAAATTCGTTAATTTTATAAAAGTTTCATGCTGGTCTAAAGAAATAATCAAAGATTTTAAACGTTCGTATTCGGTTCCCATTATTCTAAAAACTTTAGCGGTTTTAGCAACCGCGGGAACAACTTCGGCATAACTTTCTTCGACCATATACTTGGTCAATGTCAGGGCTATTGATTCGGTCGTCCTGTACGGATTCTGCGTCGCATTTTCAAGAAACTCTAGAAAGCTCGCCGAGGTGGTTATCTCTTCGGCTGAATCGAATAGCGGTAAGAGGAGGTTGAAATTTAATTCCTTCGCCCCGTATTTTTCAGTCAAATGATTCACAATCAGATCACAGTATACCGCGAACTTTTTCGAATCCGAAACTTTGAATGCATCTCGGAGGG
Source organism: Trachelipus rathkii (assembly GCA_015478945.1). Classification (NCBI taxonomy): domain Eukaryota; kingdom Metazoa; phylum Arthropoda; class Malacostraca; order Isopoda; family Trachelipodidae; genus Trachelipus; species Trachelipus rathkii. The sequence continues at coordinate 22,881 of JABUQX010073672.1, read as the reverse complement.
ACGATGTTTCGAAAACGGCTGTCATCGCTAAATCTTGCAAAGCTTTCACGTTCTTTTCCATTTCGAGTTAATAATTATTGAATTATAGTTCAAAAAATGATTAAGGTCGCGCGGTTATATTTTCTTCACCAAAAACAATCACAACTACGGTATAATATAGAGTTCTTTCGATTGTCAGATACTGCTCTATAAACGATATTCAGCGAAGCGACGTTACTTAATGATAAAAAATATTTTCTTTCGACTCCATTTATATACGCCAAGAATAAAAAAAAATAAATTTATTTATTATTTATTTAACTTAGAAATTAAAAAAATCATTAGTTTTTTAGGTGAACGAATATAAGTGAAAATTTCAATTGCAAGGAACACGAAAAAAAATTTAAGGCAAAATTTTTTTGGGCGGATATTGAGGAACAAAGCAGTGGGATAATCGACAACATATTTCCCAATTTTAAAAGTTTAAAAATTAGGAATAGAAGAGTTTCCTTCGCAAAAACTTCTCATCGGCTAGTATGCTTGGTTTCCATGTTGGAATTTGAAGCAATTTTTTTATGAGTTCTTATTATTATTATATTTTCAACCGAATATTGTCCTTAAAAATTGAAAGCTTTATTTTTGCCCGACTGACTTCAATATTGGGGAATTGCGAAGCCAGTTCTTTATAAATTTTTGAAATTATTATTAGTAAAAAAGTGAAATAAAATTTATCTCATAACAATAAACATTTTTCATATATCAATCAATTAATAAAAAATAATTAATTTTTTATTGCGAAATACATATGCGGTGTTATAATTTGCTTATAAATAAATAGCAGCCCAATGTTGGAAAAACATCAAAATCAGTGAGACGCAGCTACCAGATAGGAGATCTCCAACGTTTTTAATATTTTTCTTCCGTTTTAAACCCCGTAGCTCGTGCGAGGTTTTACATAAAAATGTCTTTGCGCTTGCGAGCAATAGCTGCTCTCACGGCGCGCGATGTTTGTGACGACGACGCTCTGTTCCAAAAAAAATCCGAGAGGTGCCGGCTGCAGAAAGAAATTCTCTTCGATGGAAATGTTCTCGACCTAAGCAGGTTTGTGACACTCCAAGAAATAATAAAAGGGGATCCCAACCTTTTAACAAATTCAGTCGAATATTTGCTGCAGAAACCCTACAATAATTTTAACCGTAAGATTCCTAGCGCCATAAAATTTACAATACGGGGAGACCAAATCCTCGAAGACAGTGCTAATTTTTTTTGTAAATTAAATACCGGGTACGTCCATTTGAAAACATTAATAATAGATCTAGATAGCCTAACAAATTTTAATAGAGCGATTACAAATGCGAGGTCATTAATCAAAATTGAAACATTAAAATTAATTATGGAGAAAAAGGTGGGAACAATCAACATTCCTAAAGTGTTGGAAATTTTCCCGAACGTAGTCGACTTCGAAATCAAATGTCAAAAGGGAGAAAAGAGGAATGAAAAAAATGATTACACACTATTCAGGTTAAAAGAAATGCCAGAAGGGCGATCAAAAGTACTAGTAGTAATAATGGATTATGAATTCATAGACAATATGTGTGATTTCTTATCAGTCTTCCACAATATAAATAAAATCAGCCTATATTTGAACGTGTATCATCGCCCTCCCAACCTCGACTTCGATAAGCTAATTCGCCTACTCGATAAAGCCCATTTTTTTACCACACTGGAAATAGTTTTACATTTTTCGTTTTGCGAAGAATTTTTCATGCATTGCGATTCGGCTTCTCTGACTAATGGTCATTCGGAAAGAGAAAAGTTTGTATTCAGTTCTCAAATGCTAAAAAAACTCGTTTTAGCTGCTGGCGTTGAAGAGGCCACCGAAGTCGAATGTCGAGAAAATTTTGACCTCAAGCATCGTAGACTGTTCGAATGGAAACTGCAAACTGAGTGGGATTACTGGAATAACTTAAAATCCCTAGAAAATATTAAATATGACCGAAGAAATAATTTCTTCAATAATCTGATTAGATATGAGGCGGGCGCAATTACAAAGAAACAGTTGAAACATATATCCTCTACATTATCTCAGTTTTTATTCATGTTTGTTTGTCAATTTTCGTTTTATAGCAGCGAACGTTATTGCCAATGTCAGCGGCATGGTAAAAAGAAACAGTTTCGTCGATTACAGAATGCCGACTCGCAAAGCAAAGAAATTTGTATAAAAAATCCGCTTAAGAAAATAAAAGCGAATGATGAATATTACGACACTCAACGTGAAAATAAATGACTTCAACATAAAACTTTCAAAAATCTTCACATCTTCTTTTCTTTTTTCAATGTAAATATACAAATAACATATTCTTTTTGTTTACTAACAATTTACTCTATACTAACGTATGTTATGTAATCAAATTGCCTATGATGAAGGTTTGAATAAAAGAGTTATAATATTTATAGTTTTATTCCTACCAAAAAAAAATAAATTGTAACAAGATGATATATAATCTTCGCTCATATATAAGTTTTTCATTAAGTAAGATTTGTTATCGCTTTAGCTATAATTCGATTCATCATTCGTGTGTATATGCGCGTGCGCGTTTGTCTTCAGGACGAATCGAAAGATATTTCCGGGCTTTACGACGTGGACGTACGATGACAGGGAGCCCGTGAAAGTAAAAGTGAAAAGCAAGGTTTTAAATCAGTCGGAAAAATGTGTGATCGCAAACTCCTGAGCATGCTTGCTAGATACCGGTCGATATATTTTAATTTAAGGGACAAGACAGTCAGAGAGAGAAGAACAACGAATCGACTGATCCGCTACTCTAACCTAAGTTATTTGGAAAGCTTCGGACAAATTCCCACCCTCGGATATAAGGAAAAGCAATCTATCGGAGGACTGACTAACTACTAACGGTGTCTTCGTCGATAGACCCCATTCGACGTTCGATCTTCGCGGTTTCTAAGTTATAAACTCGAAAACGGTAAGAGATGGATACTTCTATTCTTCCTTTTCGAAATTAGCGAGTGCAAATTGTTAGGCCTATTGAAAATCGAGACCTACGATACCAATAAGAGGAAAGGTAAAAAATTTAAATTGTTCATGATTGATATAATTGCTGAATGCAAATATGGCGTTTATTTCTAGCTATCGTGTAAATCGAAGGAGTTTGTTTTCATCTTAGTTGTGAAAGATTGGAAATTCGGGGTGTCAGAAAGATCTGACCTTCGAGAACCTCGGATGACCTTATATTATAAGCATTACGATTTTGTGCTGGGTGACGCATGGCCCGTCTTTTCGCATTCGAACAAACTAATATAACATTCCTGAACAATGCCCTAAATTACGTAGGGATTTGTCGCTAAGGTAGCACACCTAAAATCATCGAGTGCCCTAAAAAAGGAGGCCGACATCCTAATATTAACTCGAAAACGGTAAGAGACTGGAGTTTATTTATCCTTTCCGGTTCTTCGACATACTACGTGAATTTCTTATTAGAGGCCGCTCCTCCTTCCGAGAAACAAAAGATGTCGCTTCATAGTTCTTGATTTAAGATAATGAGATTGCTAATTTTAATAAATTTTTCTAAATAAAAATTTTATTATTATTATTATATATAATATTAAGTGATTAGTAATTTTTTTCATTTAACTAATAAATCTAATAATTATAAATTAAATTTAACTATTATTTTCCTAGCGCGATAAATATAAAGTTGGATATTAAGCATTCTACAAGCCTATGCGTAAGAATTGTCTCCAAGAACTCGAGCCATATTATCTACAATAAATAGGACTAAACAGGGCCGCATCACGATGTTAATATCTGTTCAACCCGCGAATATATCTTATAGAACTTTACTTTCGCTCGCGCGAGGATCTGCCATTTTGGAAAAGATATTAAAAAATATCAGAAAGGAAGACCTTTTAAGGGCAAAAATTCACGTTGAGTTTTGTTCGGTTGATGGGGTTGAAGATGACGACGCTCGCGATGTTATTTCGTTATATTCTTACGACGAATGCCTTTTTCCAATTTTCAAAATCCTTCGTTTCAAAATTGCCAAATTCTTGGGTGAAGACGAAATTCAAAACTTTATCTTTGGTAATGGTAACGAGTCGACTATTAAAATTTCCATTACCGATGAAAATAAAAAAACGAATAAACGTGCTACTAAGAAAGTACTATCAACCTCGGAATTCTTCGAAATAGATAACAATGAGAGTAGAAACGAAAATTCGAATGATACTGCTCCTAGCGAATACGCCCCCGTTCTTTCTTTGGAGAATAGAAATAGGCTGCTAAAAGGTATAATGAATCGAGTGAGTATCGGTAAAAAGCTTATCATTGAAAATTTGATGAAGATGCCACGAGAATCGGCATCGAAAAGGAATTATTACCGGGGTCGCTCCACCGACAAATGTTACGTCAGCTTAAACTGTTTTGACCACGATGACAAACACCCGAGTCTCTCCGTAAATTTATATACTTTGGACTACAATTGTCTAGGGTGTAAAATTAAGGGAAAAATCAACGATTGTAATTTTCAAAAATTTATTTGAAAAAAAATTTGCATATATACAAATATATAATCGATTTTCTTTTCATCGACCGAATCGAAGAGGGAGGCCGTAGCTGCTATCGAACGTCGTTTGTTTGTGAAATAGGGAAATGAAGCGGAAGAGGTTTCTGTGTGCGTGTGTTTGTGTATGTGTGTGTGCGTGTGTGTCTGGGTTATCCGTCGCGTGTTTTTGTTTCTTCTGCAGCGCCTGTAGGGAAAAAGTTTTGCATATACATTAGTAAATAAATGGTCCTTAAATCTAAAAAAAATAAAAAAAAAAAAAAAAATCGGTAAACCTTATATAAAAAAAGTGCCCTAAATCTAAAAAAAACCACACACAAACGGGATGGATAAAAAAAACATAAAGAAAATCGCGATTTTACCTCAATTCGCGGTGCGAACCGCTTTTAATTTTAAAACCAAAAAAAAATTGCGAGTAAAAATACCGTACTGTACTCGCAATTTTTCATTCCGGAAAAAAAAACCTGACGTTAATAACGGGACGAACGAAAGTCAAAATTTCTTTCCGAATATCGTCTCCCTCCCGTCCGCTTTCCCAAGCGCCCTCATCTAACCCTTTTGGATATCGGAAAGAAATTTCGATAGTCGCTCGCCGGTTACATTATTAACGCTAAAACCATTTTTTTTCTATAATATATTCGTTAGGTAGCTAGCTAGCCGGCCGGCTTTCGAGAGAGGAAATGGATAAGCAACAACATTTTCCTCCCTCGATAAAATTTTAAGAAACCGAAAGGAAGGAAGAAAGAAAGAAAGAATGCGCGCGAGCAAGGTACTACGGCAGAACGTCCGTACCAAAGTTTTGTCATCGCTTTAGCTATCTTCGACCCTCCTATGTGTGTGTTTGTGAATGTGTCTCGTTCTTCGATCGAATAGAAAGGAAATATGACCACGATACCGTAAAGATTCGCCTTTATTCGAACGAGCTCGCGAACCGACCTCGGTCGATCGATTCGTTCCGGCTCGTTTATATATAAAAAAAAATAATAAAATAATAGGACGGACAATAAGCTCGGTCGCCCATCGAACGAACGTCGCAATGAAACGCATCCCGATGAACAAATGCGCGGACGCGAAAATCTTCGCCGGGATGCGTTCATGTACGGAAATGAAAAATAGACGAATAAGGCGAATCGTCGGTCGGTAACAAGATATATTACCTTTCCATTCGACCGATGATCGATCGGTTTTTTGGTGTCGTGAATGAGATTGTTTCGGAGGGATGCGAAGATATTTCCGGGCTCCACGACGGGGACGTACGATGACAGGGAGCCCGTGAGCGTCTGTCGTCATCAGCGTTCGAAACCTGTAAGTGTGATAGTGTCTGTTATGCGAGTGTACTGTTTAAAAGCAAAAGGTGGTAATAGTAGAAGAAGTGGAAATCAGGGTTTTAAAAGAGTCGGAAAAAATGTGTAATCGCGAACCCCTGGGCACGCTCGTTAGGTATCGGTCGATATATTTTATTTTAAGGGACAGGACAGTCGGAGAGAGAAGAACAACGAATCGACCGACCCGCTAATATACTAAACTAACGCTATTTGGAACGCTTCGGACAAATTCTCACCCTCGGATAGAAGGAAAAGCTGCTATCTATCGGAGGACTAACTAACTACTAACGGTGTCATCGTCGTCGATAGACCGCATCCGACGCTCGAAAGTGCGGCTAGACCAGTCGTAAACGGACTTTTAAAATACCCTTTCGAGGTACTCGATCGTATGTCAGATGGCCGTTTACCGACTCCTCTCATCGATCGGAATAGTCTTTATCAAAATCGAGAACGCAATGGATTTCGTGTGGGCTGTTATGACCGACCGGTAACTTATCCGTCAAGACTGATAAATATATTCCGACCGAATCGAAGAGGGAGGTCGTAGCCGCTATCGAACGTCGTTTGGTTGAGAAATAGGGAAATGAAGCGGAAGAGGTTTCCGCGTGCGTGTGTGTTTGTGTGTGTGTGTGCGTGTGTGTCTGGGTTATCCGTCGCGTGTTTTTGTTTCTTCTGCAGCGCCTGTAGGGAAAAAGTTTTGCATATACATTAGTAAATAAATGGTCCTTAAATCTAAAAAAAATCAATAAAAAAAAAAAAAATCGGTAAACCTTATATAAAAAAAGTGCCTTAAATCTAAAAAAAACCACACACAAACGGGATGGATAAAAAAACATAAAGAAAATCGCGATTTTACCTCAATTCGCGGTGCGAACCGCTTTTAATTTTAAAACCAAAAAAAAATTGCGAGTAAAAATACCGTACTGTACTCGCAATTTTTCATTCCGGAAAAAAAAACCTGACGTTAATAACGGGACGAACGAAAGTCAAAATTTCTTTCCGAATATCGTCTCCCTCCCGTCCGCTTTCCCAAGCGCCCTCATCTAACCCTTTTGGATATCGGAAAGAAATTTCGATAGTCGCTCGCCGGTTACATTATTAACGCTAAAACCATTTTTTTTCTATAATATATTCGCTAGGTAGCTAGCTAGCCGGCCGGCTTTCGAGAGAGCAAATGGATAAGCAACAACATTTTCCTCCCTCGATAAAATTTTAAGAAACCGAAAGGAAGGAAGAAAGAAAGAAAGAATGCGCGCGAGCAAGGTACTACGGCAGAACGTCCGTACCAAAGTTTTGTCATCGCTTTAGCTATCTTCGACCCTCCTATGTGTGTGTTTGTGAATGTGTCTCGTTCTTCGATCGAATAGAAAGGAAATATGACCAAGATACCGTAAAGATTCTCCTTTATTCGAACGAGCTCGCGAACCGACCTCGGTCGATCGATTCGTCCGGCTCGTTTATATAAAAAAAATAATAAAATAATAGGACGGACGATAGGCTCGGTCGCCCATCGAACGAACGTCGCAATGAAACGCATCCCGATGAACAAATGCGCGGACGCGAAAATCTTCGCCGGGATGCGTTCATGTACGGAAATGAAAAATAGACGAATAAGGCGAATCGTCGGTCGGTAACAAGATATATTACCTTTCCATTCGACCGATGATCGATCGGTTTTTTGGTGTCGTGAATGAGATTGTTTCGGAGGGATGCGAAGATATTTCCGGGCTCCACGACGGGGACGTACGATGACAGGGAGCCCGTGAGCGTCCGTCCTCATCAGCGTTCGAAACCTGTAAGTGTGATAGTGTCTGTTATGCGAGTGTACTGTTTAAAAGCAAAAGGTGGTAATAGTAGAAGAAGTGGAAATCAGGGTTTTAAAAGAGTCGGAAAAAATGTGTAATCGCGAACCCCTGGGCACGCTCGTTAGGTATCGGTCGATATATTTTAATTTAAGGGACAGGACAGTCGGAGAGAGAAGAACAACGAATCGACCGACCCGCTAATCTAACCTAAACTAACGCTATTTGGAACGCTTCGGACAAATTCTCACCCTCGGATAGAAGGAAAAGCTGCTATCTATCGGAGGACTAACTAACTACTAACGGTGTCATCGTCGTCGATAGACCGCATCCGACGCTCGAAAGTGCGGCTAGACCAGTCGTAAACGGACTTTTAAAATACCCTTTCGAGGTACTCGATCGTATGTCAGATGGCCGTTTACCGACTCCTCTCATCGATCGGAATAGTCTTTATCAAAATCGAGAACGCAATGGATTTCGTGTGGGCTGTTATGACCGACCGGTAACTTATCCGTCAAGACTGATAAATATATTCCGACCGAATCGAAGAGGGAGGTCGTAGCCGCTATCGAACGTCGTTTGGTTGAGAAATAGGGAAATGAAGCGGAAGAGGTTTCCGCGTGCGTGTGTGTTTGTGTGTGTGTGCGTGTGTGTCTGGGTTATCCGTCGCGTGTTTTTGTTTCTTCTGCAGCGCCTGTAGGGAAAAAGTTTTGCATATACATTAGTAAATAAATGGTCCTTAAATCTAAAAAAAATCAATAAAAAAAAAAAAAATCGGTAAACCTTATATAAAAAAAGTGCCTTAAATCTAAAAAAAAAAACACACACAAACGGGATGGATAAAAAAACATAAAGAAAATCGCGATTTTACCTCAATTCGCGGTGCGAACCGCTTTTAATTTTAAAACCAAAAAAAAATGCGAGTAAAAATACCGTACTGTACTCGCAATTTTTCATTCCGGAAAAAAACCTGACGTTAATAACGGGACGAACGAAAGTCAAAATTTCTTTCCGAATATCGTCTCCCTCCCGTCCGCTTTCCCAAGCGCCCTCATCTAACCCTTTTGGATATTGGAAAGAAATTTCGATAGTCGCTCGCCGGTTACATTATTAACGCTAAAACCATTTTTTTCTATAATATATTCGCTAGGTAGCTGGCTAGCCGGCCGGCTTTCAAGAGAGGAAATGGATAAGCAACAACATTTTCCTCCCTCGATAAGATTTTAAGAAACCGAAAGGAAGGAAGAAAGAAAGAAAGAATGCGCGCGAGCAAGGTACTACGGCAGAACGTCCGTACCAAAGTTTTGTCATCGCTTTAGCTATCTTCGACCCTCCTGTGTGTGTGTTTGTGAATGTGTCTCGTTCTTCGATCGAATAGAAAGAAAATATGACCACGATACCGTAAAGATTCGCCTTTATTCGAACGCGCTCACGAACCGACCTCGGTCGATCGATTCGTTCCGGCTCGTTTATATAAAAAAAAAAATAATAAAATAATAGGACGGACGATAGGCTCGGTCGCCCATCGAACGAACGTCGCAATGAAACGCATCCCGATGAACAATTGCGCGGACGCGAAAATCTTCGCCGGGATGCGTTCATGTACGGAAATGAAAAATAGACGAATAAGGCGAATCGTCGGTCGGTAACAAGATATATTACCTTTCCATTCGACCGATGATCGATCGGTTTTTTGGTGTCGTGAATGAGATTGTTTCGGAGGGATGCGAAGATATTTCCGGGCTCCACGACGGGGACGTACGATGACAGGGAGCCCGTGAGCGTCCGTCCTCATCAGCGTTCGAAACCTGTAAGTGTGATAGTGTCTGTTATGCGAGTGTACTGTTTAAAAGCAAAAGGTGGTAATAGTAGAAGAAGTGGAAATCAGGGTTTTAAAAGAGTCGGAAAAAATGTGTAATCGCGAACCCCTGGGCACGCTCGTAAGGTATCGGTCGATATATTTTATTTTAAGGGACAGGACAGTCGGAGAGAGAAGAACAACGAATCGACCGACCCGCTAATCTAACCTAAACTAACGCTATTTGGAACGCTTCGGACAAATTCTCACCCTCGGATAGAAGGAGAAGCTGCTATCTATCGGAGGACTGACTAACTACTAACGGTGTCATCGTCGTCGATAGACCCCATCCGACGCTCGAAAGTGCGGCTAGACCAGTCGTAAACGGACTTTTAAAATACCCTTGCGAGGTACTCGATCGTATGTCAGTTGGCCGCTTACCGACTCCTCTCATCGATCGGAATAGTCTTTATCAAAATCGAAACGAACTGGATTTCTTGCGGGCTGTTATGACCGGCCGGTAACTTATCCGTCAAGACTGATAAATTTATTCCGACCGAATCGAAGAGGGAGGTCGTAGCCGCTATCGAACGTCGTTTGGTTGAGAAATAGGGAAATGAAGCGGAAGAGGTTTCCGCGTGCGTGTGTGTTTGTGTGTGTGTGCGTGTGTGTCTGGGTTATCCGTCGCGTGTTTTTGTTTCTTCTGCAGCGCCTGTAGGGAAAAAGTTTTGCATATACATTAGTAAATAAATGGTCCTTAAATCTAAAAAAAATCAATAAAAAAAAAAAAAATCGGTAAACCTTATATAAAAAAAGTGCCTTAAATCTAAAAAAAAAAAACACACACAAACGGGATGGATAAAAAAACATAAAGAAAATCGCGATTTTACCTCAATTCGCGGTGCGAACCGCTTTTAATTTTAAAACCAAAAAAAAATTGCGAGTAAAAATACCGTACTGTACTCGCAATTTTTCATTCCGGAAAAAAAAACCTGACGTTAATAACGGGACGAACGAAAGTCAAAATTTCTTTCCGAATATCGTCTCCCTCCCGTCCGCTTTCCCAAGCGCCCTCATCTAACCCTTTTGGATATCGGAAAGAAATTTCGATAGTCGCTCGCCGGTTACATTATTAACGCTAAAACCATTTTTTTCTATAATATATTCGCTAGGTAGCTAGCTAGCCGGCCGGCTTTCGAGAGAGGAAATGGATAAGCAACAACATTTTCCTCCCTCGATAAAATTTTAAGAAACCGAAAGGAAGGAAGAAAGAAAGAAAGAAAGAATGCGCGCGAGCAAGGTACTACGGCAGAACGTCCGTACCAAAGTTTTGTCATCGCTTTAGCTATCTTCGACCCTCCTGTGTGTGTGTTTGTGAATGTGTCTCGTTCTTCGATCGAATAGAAAGGAAATATGACCACGATACCGTAAAGATTCGCCTTTATTCGAACAAGCTCGCGAACCGACCTCGGTCGATCGATTCGTCAGGCTCGTTTATATAAAAAAAATAATAAAATAATAGGACGGACGATAGGCTCGGTCGCCCATCGAACGAACGTCGCAATGAAACGCATCCCGATGAACAAATGCGCGGACGCGAAAATCTTCGCCGGGATGCGTTCATGTACGGAAATGAAAAATAGACGAATAAGGCAAATCTTCGGTAAAGCGTTATATTATCTTTCCATTCGATCGGTGATCGATCGGTTTTTGGTGTCGTGAATGAGATTGTTTTGGAGGGATCGAAAAATATTACCGGGCTCCACGACGGGGACGTACGATGACAGGGAGCCCGTTCTCATTAATATTTGAAATTATTATTTTAAAAAATTTGTTTATTAAATATTATATAAGATTTACTTAAATCTTTAAATCTAGAATTTAGAAGAAACTTTTAAAAAAAACTTACCCGAGGCGAAGATTTCCTAAAATAGAGCGCTAGGACGACCTTCGTCCAACATCCTCTTCTTCGGATTCGCCTTTGCTTAGTCATCGCGCTTCAAGAGGGGGATGGGGCAAGCTCGTTGAAGAAGATTGACTCGACTGATAATTATCAATTTTTTGCTCGCCAATTACAATCCCGATCTTTAAAAGAATTTATTATATAATTAAATTTACTTATTACCACGCAATTTTCTTTTGAGTTTTGTATAGGCAATAATCATAATCATCGATGCTAGTTAAATATTTTTAAATCTAAAATCTCACAGGGACTTAAAGTAACACACTAATCTGAGACGCAAGATGTTCTAAATATGAACAGCACGACGTAACGTTGCTTTTTTTTTCTCACGCGCTTCTCCCTCCGCCCAGCATCTATAGGCGCCGAAGCTTTTTCTTTCAAAGAGAATATTTGAACACGTCCGTCACAACCACGTCCAAATAAACGACTCACAGTTTAGTCGCGGCTGCGCGCTTTGTTTTGGCAGGAAACGAATTTATTCAATGTTAGAAATTAAAAAAATATATAATTCATTATTATGGATATTTTGATTTCGCCCTTTAGGGCGGCGGCGCGCATTTAGTTTTGGCGGGAAACGACTTTTTTCAAAAAAAAAGATTTCACTTAAATAGTTTTTTCAAATCTAAAAAATAATAAAAGAAACTTTAAAAAAAAATACTCCGAGACGAAGATTTCCTAAAATAGAACACACCACGTAATACTTTTAATCGTTGCCTTTTTTCTCACCTTGCCTTCTACCTTAATCCAACATCCTAGGGCTGCCGAAGCGCCTTTCTTAAGAGAGAATTATAAAACACGTCCGCTCGGCACGGCTTTGAAAATAAACTGAGTCGCATTTAGGGAGGCGGCGCCATTAGTTTTTGGCGGGAAACGAATTTATTCAATATTTATGAAATTAAAAGAAAAATATAAATAAATTCACTTATTATTGGATAATTTTCATTTTCGCACTTAGGGTGGGGGCGCGCCTTTAGTTTTTAGCGGGAAAAAACTTTTTTCAATATAACAAATTTTACTTAAATAATTTTTAAATCTAAAAAATTTTAAAAGAAACTTTAAAAAAAAAATTCTCCGAGGCAAATATTTCCTAAAATAGAACACTTTTAGTTTTTAGCGGGAAACGACTTTTTTCAAGATAACCGATTTTACTTAAATAATTTTTAAATCTAAAGCGGGAGAAAGGCTGCAAGAAAAAAACTTATCCGAGACGAAGATTTTCTAAAATAGAACACCACGACTTAAACGTTGTTTTTTTTCTCACCGCGCCTTCTCCCTTCGCCCAGCATCCTATGGGCCGCCGAAGCGCCTTTCTTCAAAGAGAATTATAAAACACGTCCGCTCACCACCACGTCCAAAATAAACTGACTCACAGTTAGGGCGGCTGCGCGCCCTTAGTTTTTGGCGGGAAGCGAGCCTTTAGTTTTTGGCGGGAAACGAATTTATTCAATATTTATGAAATTAAAAAAAATATATATAAATTCACTTATTATTGATAATTTTTGATTTTTGCACTTAGGGTGGGGGCACGATTTTAGTTTTTGGCGGGAAACGACTTTTTTCGAGATAACAGATTTTACTTAAATAGTTTTTAAATCTAAAAAATTATAAAAGAAACTTAAAAAAAAATACTCCGAGATGAAGATTTCTTAAAATAGAACACCACCACGTAATGCTTTTAATCGTTGCCTTTTTTTCTCACCTTACCTTCTACCTTAATCCAACATCCTAGGGCTGCCGAAGCGCCTTTCTTAAGAGAGAATTATAAAACACGTCCGCTCTGCACCGCTTTCAAAATAAACTAACTCGCATTTAGGGAGGCGGCGCCTTTAGTTTTTGGCGGGAAACGAATTTATTCAATATTTATGAAATTGAAAAAAAATTATATAAATTTACTTATTAATGGATAATTTTCATTCTCGCACTTAGGGCTGGGGCGCGCTTTTAGTTTTTGGCGGGAAACGACTTTTTTCAAAGGTAACATATTATACCTAAATAATTTTTAAATCTAAATTCAAAGAGAAACTTAAAAAAAACTTACCCGAGGCAAAGATTTCCTAAAATAGAACACCACGACGTATCGTTGCTTTTTTTTCTCACCGCGCCTTCTCCTTTCGTCCAGCATCCTAATGGCCGCCGAAACGCCATTCTTCAGAGAGAATTATAAAACACGTCCGCTCACTACCACTTCCAAAGTAAACTGACTCGCATTTAGGGCGGCGGCGCGCATATAGTTTTTGGCGGGAAACGACTTTTTTCGTTTATCGAATTAATCTATAGTATATATTATATATTATATTATTATATAATATATATATATATTATATATATATATTATATTATATATATAATAGTATAAAATTATATATTATTATATATTATATATATTATATATTAGTAGTTATATTATATAATATATATTATATATATATATATATATATACATATATATGTTACATTTATAACTATAAAGAAAAATTACTTTTCTCACTTAGGGCGGCGACGCGCCTTTAGTTTTATGGCGGATAAACGATTTTTTTTTCAAAAGCTTATGAAGCGCCCTTTTACTTTTTAGCGGGGAAACAATCTTTTTTTTAAGAAAATAGTTTTCACTTAAATAATTTTAAGCTACATTCTAAAGAAAACTTTTAAAAAAACTTATACCCGAGGCAAAAATTTCCTAAAATAGAACACACGGACGTAAACGTTTGCTCTTTTTCTCACCGAGCTTCTCCTTCGTCAGTCATGCAATAATGGCTCGCCGAAACGCCATTCTTCCAGAGAGATTATAAAACGTCCGTCACTACCACTTCCAAAGTAAACTGAGTCGCATTTAGGGAGGCGGCGCCATTAGTTTTTGACGGGAACGACTTTTTCAACGTTTCGAAAATTAAATTAATAGTATATTATATATATATATATATGATATATATATATATATATAATATATATATATATATAGTATATATATATAGATATTATAATAATATATTATATATATATATATATATATATATATATATATATAATATATATATATATATATATAGTAGTTATATATTTAAAAAAAAACATTTTTTTAAGAAAATGTTTTACTTAAATAATTTTAAAGCGACATTTTACAAGAAACTTTTACAAAACTTACCCTAGGCGAAGATTTCCTACAATAGAACGCCACGACGTAATCGTTGCTTTTTTTTCTCACCGCGCTTCTCCTTTCGTCCAGCATCCTAATGGCCGCCGAAACGCCATTCTTCAGAGAGAATTATAAAACACGTCCGCTCACTACCACTTCCAAAGTAAACTGACTCGCATTTAGGGCGGCGGCGCGCATATAGTTTTTTGCGGGAAATGACTTTTTTCAACGTTTATGAAATTAAATATAATATATAATTATAATATATATATATATAATATAATTATATATATATATATATATATAATATATATATATATATATAATATATATGATATATATATATTAATATATATATATACTATATATAACTATATATTAAAAAACGATATAAGATGGAAAGATTTACTTTTTCTCACTTAGGGCGGCGACGCGCCTTTAGTTTTATGGCGAAAAACGATTTTTTTCAAGGCTGATGAAGCGCCTTTACTTTTTAGTGGAAAACAATATTCTTTTTAAGAAAATAGTTTTCACTTAAATAATTTTTAAAGCTACATTCTACAAGAAACTTTAAAAAAAACTTACCCGAGGCAAAAATTTCCTAAAATAGAACTCCACGACGTAATCGATGCCCTTTTTTTCTCACCGCGCCTTCTCTCTTCGTCCAGCATCCTATGGACCGCTAAAGCGCCTTACTTGAGAGAGAATTATAAAACACGTCCGCTCAGCACCGCTTCCAAAAGAAACTGACTCGCTTCTTCGGAATTCGTTTTTTCATGGTATGCGCATTTCATCGAGACGCGATGGGTGAACTCGTTTGATGAAGATAGACTCGCCACAAATATATCTTCAAATTTTTTTTCGCGCCGTATTTCAATCACAATCTTAAAAAAAAAATTACATAAATTTACTTATTACCGTATGATTTTCATTTTTGAATATGAGGCTGTGGCGCGCCTTTCATTAATTATTTGTCAGTATAAGACTTTTTCATAACATTTATAAAATTATTTACAACCCTTACCTGTTGGTGCTCCGTTAGCGAATCTATTTCACGACCGTTCGACGACGACGCGGCATCCCCGTGATTTGGAAGCGCATGCGCGTCTCGCATTTAAGAGTACGCCATGACGTAATAGGCGCCTTCTTCCTTAGTCCAGCAGAGTCTCTTTCACGACCGATCGTTCGACGATGACTCGGCATCCCCGATATTCGGAAGGGCGAGTGAGTCTCGAGTTTCGCAGTACGCCATGACATAATGGGCTTACCTAAATAATTTTAAATCTAAAATTAGGAGAAACTTTTTAAAAACACTTACCCGAGGCGAAGACTTCCTAAAATATTACGCCGCGACGAAATGGGTGTGATCGCTATTCTTTTTTTCATCGAGACTTCTCCATTCGTCCAGCATCCCATGGGCAGCCGAAGCGCCTTTCTCAAAAGAAAATTATAAAACACGTCCGCTTAGCACCGCTTCCAAAATAAACTGACTCATCTTCTTCGGAATTCGCCCTTAGTCATCGCGCTTCACGAGGGCGATGGGCGAACTCGTTGAAGAAGATAGGATCGACTGATAATTTTCAATTTTCCTTGGTGCCTTTCTCAATCACAATCTTTTAAAAAAATGATATAAATTAACTTATTACAGCATAATTTTAATTTTTAAATATGGGGGAGGCGACACGCCATTGAATAATTTTTTCAGTAAACGACTTTTAAATAACATTTATTGAATATTTAAAACCTTACCGTTTCGGTGCTCCTCACGAGTCTCTTTCACGACCGATCGACGGCGAGCGTTATCCTCGTTATTCGGAAGCGCGAACGTCCATTCGTCCAACATCCAATGGGCCGCCGAAGCGCCTTTCTTGAGAGAGAATTTAAAACACGTCCGCTCAGCACCACTTCGAAAATAAACTGACTCTTCTTCTTCGGAATTCGCCCTCGTATAGTCGTCGCGTTTCACGAGGGCGATGAGCGAACTCGTTGAAGAAGATAGACTCGACTGATAAATTTCAATTTTTTTTGGCGGCAATTTCAATCACGATCTTTAAAAAAAATATAATTGTATAAATTTACTTATTACTGCATAATTTTCAATTTTGAATATGGGCAGCGGCGCGTCTTTCTCGAAAAAGAATTATAAAACACATTCGCTCAGCACCATTTCCAAAATTTGTTTATTAATAGTAACAGATTTTACTTAAATAATTTTTAAATCTAAAATTTAAGAAAAACTTTTAAAAAAACTCACCCAAGGCGAAGATTTCCTAAAATGGAATGCCACGACGAATTCGTTGATATTATATTTCACCGCGCCTTCTCCATTCGTCCAACATCCTATGCCCGCTGAAGCGCCTTTCTTGAGAGAATTATAGATCACGTCCAGTCAGCACCGCTTCCAAAATAAACTGAATCTTCTTCTTCGGAATTCTCCCTCGTATATTCGTCACGTTTCACGAGGGCGATGAGCGAACTCGTTGAAGAAGATAGACTCGACTGATAAGTTTCAATTTTTTTTTGCCGCCAATTTCAATCACGATCTTTAAAAAAAATATATATAAATTTATATATTACTGCATAATTTTCATTTATGAATATGGGGAGGTGGCGGCGCGGCTTTCTCGAGAGAGAATTATAAAACACGTCCGCTCAGCACCGTTTCCAAAATTTGTTTATTATTAATAATAGATTACTTAAATAATTTTTAAATCTAAAATTTAAGAGAAACTTTTAAAAAAACTCACCCGAGGTGAAAATTTAATAAAATAGAACACCATGACGAAATCGTTGCGATTTTTTTCCACCGCGTCTTCTCCATTCGTCCAAAATCCTATGGGCCGCTGAAGCGCCTTTCTTGAGAGAGAATTATAAAATACGTCTACTCAGCAACGTCAAAATAAACTGAAGTCTCTTTCTTCGAAATTCGTCCTCACATAGTCGTCGCGTTTCACGCGGGCGAAGGGTGAACTCGTTGAAGAAGATAGACTCGTCTGATAAATTTAAATTTTTTTTGGCGCTTTTTCAATCACAATCTTTAAAAAGAAACTTTTTAGTTACCATTACTTATTATTGCATACTTTTCAATTTTGAATATTGGGCGGCTCCTTGCCTTGCATTAGTTTTTTCAATAAAAAATTTTTATATAACATTTATAAAAATTATTTTAAACCTTACCGTTTCGGTGCTCCGTTCACGAGTCTGTTTCACCACCGTTCGACGACGACGCGGGATCTACCGTTATTCAGAAGCGAGAGCGCGCCTCGCATTTCAAAGTAATCCATGACGTAATTGGCGTCTCTTCGTCCAATATACTTATGGACACCGAGTCGCCTTTCTTAAAAGAACATAAAACCGTCATCTCGCACTAGCCTCCAAAATGCGGTTATTAGAATAATAGTTAGAATTTTTTTAACTAATTTTTAACTCTAAAATGTAGAGAAACTAAAAACTTACCCCAGGCAAAGATTTTCTAAAATTGAGCTCCACGACCTAATCGTTGCAATTTTATCCCACCAGCACCGCTTTCAAACTAAACTGACTCTTCTTTTTCGGAATTTGCCCTCGTATAGTCGTCGCGCTTCAAAAGGGTGATGGGCAAATTCTTTGAAGAAGATAGACTCGACTGATAAATTTTCTATTTTTTGGCTGCTTTTCATCACAATTCTTCTAAAAGAAATGTTTTTATATTAATTTAAAATAGATGAAGTAACTCTTCCCCAAGGGGCGGCGGCTCGCCTTTCATTAGTTTTTCAGTAAACGATCAAGCTATAACATCTATTATAAATTGAAATTATATTCATTGATAAAGCCTAAATATTAAGAGAAACTTTTTAAAAAAACTTACCCGATGACTAAGATTTCCTAAAACTAGAATGCCCGGGACGTAATCGTTGTCTTTTTTTTCTCACCGCGCCTTCTCCCTTCGTTTAGCATCCTGTGGGCCGCCGAAGCGCCTTTCTTGAGAGAGAATTATCAAACACTTCTGCTCAGCACGCGCCAAAATAAACTGACTCATCTTCTTCGGAATTCGCCCTTGCTTAGTCATCGCGCTGCAAGAGGGCGATGGCCGATCTCGTTGAAAAGAATTGACTCGATGATATTTAAAATTTTTTTTGTCGCGACCAATTCAATTCAGCGAATTTTAAACAGAAATTATTGTATTTATATATAAAATGTTACTTTTACCTTTATTTTTGAATTATGTTTATTATAATAAAAATTTTACTTAATTATTTTAAATTTAAAATCTAAATTAAAAAACTTTAAAAAAAACTTACCCGAGACTAATAGAAAAAATAGAAAAGAAAAATAGAATGCCACGCCGTAAACGTTGCATTTTTTTCACCGCGCCTTCTCCCTTCGTTTAGCATCCTGTGGGCCGCCGAAGCGCCTTTAAATAGAGAATTATAAAACACGTCCGCTCACAACCGCTTCCAAAATAAACTGACTCTTCTTTTTCGGATAATCTCTCTCGTATAGTCGTCGCGTTTCACGAAGGCGATGGACGAACTCGTTGAAGAAGATAGACTCGACTGATAAATTTCCACTTTTTTTTTTCATCACAATCTTAAAAAAAAACATTTTACATAATTTACTTTATATAACTGCACTACTTTTCATGTTTGAATAGGGGGCGGCGACGCGCCTTCATTAATTTTTCAATTAACGACTTATATATATATATATATTTTTTATATAAATTTACTTATTACTGCATACTTTTCATTTTTGAATATAGGGCGGCGACGCGCCTTTCATTAATTTTTTCAATAAACGACTTATATATATATATAACATTTATAAAAATTGTTTTAAACCTTACCGTTTCAGTGCTCCGTTCGCGAGCCTGTTGCACCACTGTTCGAAGACGACGCGGGATCTACCATTATTCGGAAGCGCGAGCGCGTCTCGCATTTCAAAGTAAGCCACGACGTAATGGACGCCTTCTCCCTTCGTCCAGCACCCTATGGACTACCGAATCGACTTTTTTAATAGAGATATAAACCACGTTCGCTCAGCACCGCTTCCAAAAAATGTTTAATATAAAATAGATTTTTCTTAAATAAATTTTAAATCCAAAATCTAAGAGAAAGTTTAAAAAAAACTTACCCAGGCGAAGATTTCCTAAAATAGAACGCCATGACGTAATCGTTGCCATTTTGTTCTCACCGCGCACTCTCCCTTCGTCCAGCATCCAATGGATCACCGTTGCGCCTTCCTTGAGATAGAATTATTAAACACGTCCGCTTACTTACTATAGGAAAATTTCCCTTTCGCACTTAGGGTGGCGGCGCGCCTTTAATTTTATGCGGGAAACAACTTTTTTTTCAAGATTTAGCAAGCGCCTTTAGTTTTGGGTTGGAAACGACTTTTTACAAGGTAACATATTATACTTAAATAATTTTTAAATCTAAATTCAAAGAGAAACCTAAAAAAAACTTACCCGAGGCAAAGATTTCCTAAAATAGAATGCCACGACGTAATCGTTGCCTTTTTTTCTCACCGCGCCTTCTCCTTTCGTCCAGCATCCTAATGGCCGCCGAAACGCCATTCTTCAGAGATAATTATAAAACACGTCCGCTCACTACCACTTCCAAAGTAAACTGACTCGCATTTAGGGCGGCGGCGCGCATATAGTTTGGCGGGAAAGACTTTTTTCAACGTTTCTATGAATTAATATTAATATAAAGTATATATATATATACTATATTATAATAATATATATAATATATAATATTATATATATATATATATATATATAATATATAATGTATATAAATTTACTTACTTAGGAAAATTTACCTTTCTCACCTAGGCTTTAGTTTTATGGCGGAAAACGGCTTTTTTTCAAGGCTTATGAAAAGCCTTTACTTTTTAGCGAGAAACAACTTTTTTTTAAGAAAATAGTTTTCACTTAAATAATTTTTAAAGCTACATTCTACAAGAAACTTTAAAAAAAACTTACCCGATGCAAAAATTTCCTAAAATAGAAATCCACGACGTATCGTTGCTTTTTTTTCTCACCGCGCCTTCTCCTTTCGTCCAGCATCCTAATGGCCGCCGAAACGCCATTCTTCAGAGAGAATTATAAAACACGTCCGCTCACTACCACTTCCAAAGTAAACTGACTCGCAGATGGGCGAACTCGTTGAAGAAGGTAGACTCGACTGATAAATTTCATTTTTTTTGCCGCCCTTTTTAATCACATTCTTAAAAAAAACATTTTTATATAAATTTACTTATTACTGCAAACTTTTTATTTTTGAATATGGGGCGGCGACGCGCTTTTCATTAGTTTTTTCAATAAACGACTTTTATATATATATAACATTTATAAAAATTAGTTAAAAACTTACCATTTCGTTGCTTCGTTCGCGAGCCTGTTGCACCACTGTTCGACGACGACGCGGGATCTACCATTATTCGGAATGCCACGACGTTCTCGTTGCCTTTTTTTTCTCACCGCGCTTCTCCTTTCGTCCAGCATCCTATGGACCATCGAATCGACTTTCTTCCTAGATACATTACCACGTTCGCTCAGTCACTCGCTTCCAAAAATTTTTATTAAATAATATTAGATTTTTCTTAAATAAATTTTTAAATCTAATATCTAAGAGAAAGTTTAAAAAAAAACCCCAGGCGAAGATTTCCTAAAATAGAACGCCACAACGTAATCTTTGCCATTTTATTCTCCAGGGTGGCTGCTCGCTCCGCCCAACATTCAATGGATCGCCGTTGCGCCTCTTGACGAGAGAATTTATAAAACATCGTCCGCTCAGCAACCGCTTTCCAAAATAAATTGACTCTTCTTTTTTCAGAAATCTTTCTCGGTATAGTCCTGTCGCGTTTCACAGAAGGCGATGGGCTCGACTGATAAATTTCACCTTTTTTGGCGCTTTTCCATCACATCTTTAACAAAAAATTTTTATATAATTACTTATTACATCCTATTTTAATTCTAGGAATAAGAATAAGCGACCAGCCAATCATTAGTTTTTTCAATAATCCACTCTATATATGCTACTTCACAGCCCTTTATTTGATATATTCTATATATATATAATATATATATGATAGTATATATATATATATATATTATAAATTAATATTACTATATATAATATATATATATATATATATATATATATATATATAACATTTATAAAAATTATTTAAAACCTTACCTTTTCGGTGCTCTGTTCGCGAACCTGTTGCATCCACTGTTCGACACGACTCGGGATTAGCTCATATTTGGAACGGCAAGCGCGTATTCTGCATTTCAAAGTAAGCATCCGTAATTTACGCTTTTCCCTTTGTAAGCGTGTCTATGGACTACCGAATCGACTTTCTTAATATAGACATAAACCGCGTTCGAGCACCAGCTTCCAAAAGTGTTTATTATAATAGATTTTTCTTAAATAAATTTAAACAGCAATAAGTTGCGTTAAAAAAAAAACTCACCCAGACGAAGATTTCCTAAAACAGAAGAACGCCACGACGTAATCGTTGCCATTTTGTTCTCACCGCACCTTCTCCCTTCGTCCAGCATCCGATGGATCGCCGTTGCGCCTTTCTTGAGAGAGAATTATAAAACACGTCCGCTCCTCTCGCACCGACTTCCGAAAATAACGGATCGTCGGCGACATCTTTCGGTATCGTCGAAGCGGATTCACGAAGGCGATGGCGAACTCGTTGAACAAGATTAGACTCGACTGATCAAATTTCAACTTTTTTTGGCGGCTCTTTCAATCACAATCTTTAAAAAAAACATTTTTATATAAATTTACTTATTACTGCATACTTTTCATTTTTGAATTTATGACGGCGACGCGCCTTTTTTTAGTTTTTTTTAATAAACGACGTTTATATATATAACATTTATGAAAATTATTTAAAAACTACTAACGATGAAAATTCAGTTCGCGAGCCTGTTGCACCACTGTTTGACGACGACGCGGGATCTACCATTATTCGGAAGCGCGAGCGCGTCTCGCATTTCAAAGTAAGCCACGACGTAATGGACGCCTTCTCCCTTCGTCCAGCATCCCATGGACCACCGAATCAACTTTTTTCTTAGAAACATAAACCACGTTCGCTCAGCACCGCTTCCAAAAATTGTTTATTATGATAGACTTTTCTAAATAAATTTTAAATCTAAAATCTAAGAGAAACATTAAAAAAAACTTACCCAGAAAAAGATTCCCTAAAATAGAACGCCACGACGTAATCGAAGCAATTTTATTCCACCGCGCCTTCTCCCTTCGTCCAACATCCTATGGGCCGCCGAAGTGCCTTTCTTGA
>JABUQX010073671.1:12500-20000 GCA_015478945.1 Trachelipus rathkii | reverse complement strand
ATATATATATATATATATATAATATATATATAATAACATATATATATATATATATATGAAAGCGCCAATAGTAGCAACATCTGTTTTAGTAACGGTATGTTCCTGCTCATATAAAATATCTAGGGAAGCAGTTGGTATTGATAACAACCAACCAACCAACCCGCCAGCCTTAGCATATATATATGCTATATATGCTGCTATATATATATATATAATCAGGCAGCATATTTGGAAGTATGCAAAGACATATCTAGCTGCTACAAGAGGTATATTTATGTTGTAGGAGTTTAGATGATATTCAGCACCTCAAAACTAAATAAAGAAAGGATCTCGAAATAAGATCAATTTCAAGCAGGGATGGCATTTCTGGTGATTTTTTTGATTTTTTAAAAAAAAATCAATTTGTGATTTTTGATTTTTAAATATTTTTGATTTTAGTTCGACGTCACGCGAAATATAATTTGCAGGTTACAAATTATATATCGCGTGACGTCACGAATATAAAAAAAATAAAAAATCAAAAAATCACAAAAATGATTTTTAAAAAATCAAAAAAAATAAATCCCTATTTCAGAATTTTAATAACCCGAATACATTATATATTTTTTATTAAAGGAGATTTGATTAGAAACGTTCATAACTCTATAGAATATTTATATTATATATATATATATATATATATATATATATATATATATTTATATATATATATATATAAATATATATATATATAACTAGTATATATTATATATATATATATATATATATATATATATATATATATATATTTGATACCGTTGGATAAAGACGTGTTAAGAATAGAAGATTCAGTAAGAAAACAGTTGGGAAAAATTGCAAAAGTGAAGAAAATTAGAATTAGAATTTTAGAAAATAAGCTCTCTTCAAAAGATCCAGGCTTTTAATGAATTGAAAATTTTTTCACAAAATGTGAAAATTAATTATTTTATGATTTTTAAATTTATTTTGAAGATAAATTAAGTGAATTTTTGATTAATAAGTATATAAATTGTGAAGTGGCATAAGTACCTGTATATGTGCTTTTTGGACTCTTGGAATGTGATGAGATTTCTTGCTGTGTTTTACGTAAAGAAGACCATTCAAGGATCTCAAGAGTTTCAGGTGCAACTTAGTAAATGAAGTGTTTCTAATTAAATTTTAACTACAAGTGTTGCAAAAAAACCAGGATAGAATACAGTAGTAGTAGGATCTCAAGAGTTTCAGGTGCAACTTAGTAAATGAAGTGTTTCTAATTAAATTTTAACTACAAGTGTTGCAAAAAAATCAGGATAGAATACAGTAGTAGTAGAATAAATAGGGAACTCTGCGAATGATAAGAGTGTCTTAAAGACAATTAGAGGGTATTTCATCAAGGAAAATATATTAAACAAGAAAGATTAAAGTGTAAAATTAAAGCAAAGGAACTCTAACAAGAGTATCTTAAGACAGAGAATATATCAAGGTTCCTTTGATTTTGATATAGGAATTGATTGCATCAAGTATATTATCAAAGAAAGAAGATTATTCAGGAACTTATAAATTGATCAATATTGAACTCTGAGAAGAGGAGTGTCTTCAACAGAAGGAAGAAATTCATCAAGTAATCATAAATTTCACCAATAACATAGGTTTTAATTTAAGTTTTTATAGTGTGATTTTGTTTGAACGGGGTTTGGAGCTTGAGGTATTGGGAAGTGCCTCAGGTTATTGGGATCCCGGTAAGCGTGCAGCTTATTCAAGTGTGAGAATAGAAGGAAGTAGAGTGGTGAATAAGAGGGTCAGAACTAAGGAGAGTAAGGGAGAGTAAAGAGATAGGATGGGCAAAAGAGATTAGATTAGAGTGGGTTGTATGAATGTGAGAGGGATAAATGAGGATCTGAAAAGGGAAGAAGTGGGGTTAATGTTCGAAGAAAAAAGGTTGGATGTGCTAGGGTTGACAGAAACAAAGCTGAAAGGATAGAGGGAGATGGTCTTTGGAAAATTTAAGGGTATGATTTCGGGGGTGAACGAGAGAGTGAGGGCGAGGGAAGGGGTAGGAATAGTTATGAAGAAAGAGGTGTGGGATAAGGTAAAAGTGTGCAAATAGGTGAATTCAAGAATAATGTGGGTTAAAGTGAAATTTGGGGGGGAAATGTGGGTTTTTATATGCGCGTATGCACCAGTAAATGGAGCGAGGGAGGAGGAGAGAGAAAGATTTTGGAGTGAGTTGAATGAATGTTGGGAAAGTTTCGGGGTTAATGATAAAATTTGTTTATTAGGAGATTTGAATGCAGGAGTGGGAAGAGAGGAGATGGGTAGAATTATAGGTCCATTTGGGGTAGGGGAAAGGAATGTTAATGGAGAAAGTCTGTTAGAGTTATGTGTTGATAGAAGATTGATAGTTGGAGAATACTTGGTTCAAAAAAAGTGAAAATCATAAGTATACATGGAAGAGTGAGATAACGGGGGGGAGGGCGTTACTGGATTATGTGTGTATAAATAGATAGGATAGAGGCAGATTACTAGATGTAAATGTATTCAGAGGGGCAGGTAGTGGGTTATCTGATCACTATTTGGTGGTTGCTAGGTTAAGGGTAGGGGGAGAGGTAACGGTTAGAGAAAGAGAAAAAAAAAGAGGAAAATAGAAGTCGTAAAGGTGGAAAAGTTAGATGAGACATTGTGTAAGAACGAGTTTAGGAGGGTTATGGAGGATAGGTGGAGGGACGTGAGAGGGACGGAAATTAGGGATGTGGAGGAGGAGTGGAAGAGATTTAAAGAGACAATTCGTGAAGAGGCCAGAAGGGTATGGAGTTAAAAAGGTGGGAGCAAGTAGAAGGAAAGGAAGTGAATGGTGGAGTGAGGAGGTGAAAGAGTTGGTGAAAAAGAAAAAAGAGGTCTATGTGAAATGGTTGGGGGAATAGGAGAAGGGAAAGCTGGGAGGAATATAGAAGGGTTAGAGTGGAAGCAAAGAGGGCGGTGGAGAGGGCGAAGAGAAATGCAAACAATGAATGGTGTAGAAAAGTGACAGAAAAATTTGAATCAGGGTGCAAGATATTCTGGAAAGAAGTAAATAAAAAAAGAAAGAAGAAGGAGGGGTTAGGAGAGAGGGTTAAGGGAGGGGATGGGGAATGGATAGGAGGGGAGGATAGGGTGAGGAAAAGATGGGGGGAATATTTTAGAGGATTATTGAATGAAATGGGTGGGAGAGATGAGGAGGATTTTCAAGAGGTGAGGATGGGGGTGAAGAGGGACAGGAAGGAGATATGGAAATTCAAATGGAAGAAATTATTAGGGACGTTAACTAAAAGGAAAAAAGGAAAGTCCACAGGTCTAGATGGTGTGAGTATGGAAATGTTACAGATGGGAGGCAGAGGGGTGGAGGAATGGCTGTACAGGTTATATAATTTATGTTGGAGGAAGGAAGAGGTTCCACAGGATTGGGAGGATGGGTGTTTGGTTCCCCTGTATAAGGGGAAAGGGGATAGGATGGAATGTGGGAATTATAGAGGTATTTGTCTTTTAAGTGTGGTAGGGAAAGTGTATGGGAGAATCCTAATTGAGAGGGTGAGAGATTTAACGGAAGAGAGAATGGGGGAAGAACAAGGAGGATTTAGGATAGGAAGGGGGTGTGTGGATCAGGTATTCACAATGAAGATGCTTGTGGAGAAAGGTATAGAAAGGAAAGGGAAAGTGTATGGGTGTTTTTTAGATCTGGAGAAAGCATATGATAGAGTGAAGAGGGGGGAATTATGGAGGGTGCTGGAGGAACATGGAGTAGGGGGTAAATTAGGTAAAGGTATTAGGGCCTTTTATAGGAATAGCAGAATGTGTGTGAGAGTGTTAGGAGGGGAGAGTGAGATGTTTGGGGTGGTGAGAGAGGGTTGAGACAGGGATGTGTAATGTCACCGTGGCTTTTCAACTTATTTATGGAGAGTGTTTGCAGAGGAATGATGAGGGAGGGGAGAGGGGTGGAATTGATGGATAGGGGTGATAGATGGGAAGTGAACATGATACTATTTGCGGATGATACTACCTTGGTGGCGAAGGATTCAGAAGGGCTGTAGTATTTGGTGAAGGAGTTTGAGAGAGTGTGTGGACAGAAGGGTCTTAGGATAAATCCAGGTAAGAGTAAAGTGTTAGTGTTTGAGGAGGAGGAATCAGATGAGGGGATGGGGTTAGAGATTAGAGTAGGAGGTGTAGTATTAGAAGAAGTAAAGGTTTTCAGATATTTAGGGATGGATTTGGGTAAGGAAGGAGGGATGAAGGAAGAGATAGATCATAGAGTAGGAGAAGGAATGAGAGCATTGAGTGGTTTGAGGGAATTATGGAAAGGGGGAGATTTATCACATAAACTTAAGATAAGTATGTTTGAAAAATTTGTGTTCCAGCGGTACTATATGGGTGTGAAACATGGGGGTTGAATGCTAGGTCCAAGAAGAAATTGGAAGTGTTTGAGATGAAAGGGTTGAGAGCGGTATGTGGGGTTAGTAAAAGAGAGAGGATTAGGAATAGGGTAATAAGAGAGAGATGTGATTGGAAGAATGGTTTGGTGAGAAGAGCGGAGTAGGGAATGTTAAGATGGTTTGGACATCTGGAGAGAATGGAGGAACAGAGGGTGGTTAGGAGAGTTTGGGAGGCGGAGGGGATAGGAAGGAGAGGAAGGGGGAGACCAAGAAGAAGGTGGATGGATGGAATAAAGGAAATGCTGGAAGAGAGAGGGATGAGGGTGGAGGAAGGTAGGGTGTTGGCGAGAGATAGAATGGAATGGAGGAGATGGGTGAGGGCGAGATGAAGGAAATATGTATTTAGCTGCACGTACCACTACCTCGCTTAAGCGGGAATAAGTGTATGTATAATAATAATAATAAAAATATATATATATATATATATATATATATATATATATATATATAGATAATTATTATCTATAGCCTTGTATGTATATGTATGTAGCAATATATATATAGCACAGTAACAGCAGCCAGCTAGTATATATATGGAAATATACACTTTAGTATATATAGCAGCATGCTAACAGCAGCAATGTAACCTTATGTATATAATATATATGTATAGCATATATAGTATATAGCGCGCCATGTATATGTAATAGTAATAATAATATATATATATAATAATAACAATAGCCAGCATAGCCTTAGCGCAGCCAACAGCAGCCAGCCAGCAGCAATAGCAACAGTATATATAACTATATCATATAAAAATATATGTAGCATAACCTTAATATATATAACAACATATATATATGCTGCTATATATATACTATATATATATATATATATATATATATATATATATATATATATATATATACATCTTATATATATATATACATATATATAAATATATATATATATATAATATATAACATAAATATATATATATAACATATATATATATATATATATATACCTTATATATAATAATATATATATATATATTATATATATATAATAACAATAAATAATAATATAATATATATAATATATATATATAACCATAATAACAACCAATAACCAATAACATATGTATATATATATATATATATAACCAATATATATATACATATAACAACCAGCCATAGCAACCAATAACGCCAATATATATATATATATGTATATATATATATATATATATATATATATATATATATATATATAATAGCATAATATAGCCAACCAATATATATATATAAATATATATATATAAATATATATATATATAGCATATATAACTCTATATATATATATATATATAACTAACATATATATATATATATATATATATATATATATATATATACGCTGTAATATATACTGCTAACTGCTCATATATATATATATAGTACTAGCTGCAAAATATCTGTTTTCAGATCTTTATACTTTACTTTACTTATATATATATATATATATATATATATACCCTATATATATATAATATATACTATATATATATATATATATATATATATAATAAAGAGAGGATATTCGAGACAGTCGGAACATATGGAGACTTTCTTTCTTCGCATAGTTCTAGAGCGACAGGGCTAGAAACCCGGTCCGTTATACTTTTTTGCTTGCAGAACTCCTGGACTAGTATTGTAATCTTATGGCCTTGAAGCAGGATCTTCTGGAGAGCTTTGGGAGGAACGAATTTCGAGGCCAAATTAGAAGAAGATGTTAGTTTCACTGAAAGGGTTAAGCTAACTTCAGAGTGAATATAGCTCAATTACTAGCATCTGGAAACCATTGCGTAAGAAATGTTTTTCTAAAGTGCTCTTGGATCAAGAGTTTCGGGCCAGAATTCAGAAAATATTGGTCCAACTGACAGGGCGAAAGCCCTACATGGGAGATAGTAATAACTTAATAATAACCTTATATATATAGCATATATATATATATATATATATATATATATATATATATATATATAGCACATATAACTATAACTATACTATATATAACTGCTGCTGTATATATATATAACGCATATATATAAATATATATATATATATATATATATATAACTCATATATATATATATATATATAGCAACTTAATAACTTATATATATATATATATGTATATATATATACTATATATACTATATATATAATATATATATATATATATATATATCAGGGTGAGTTGGGAGGAACGGACAAACTCAGAGGTCAGTTGTACACAGGATAATACAATGTAAAAAACCTCATATGTTCTTATCCGATTTACATTTGTTTTCATTTTATAGCGTAATGACAATTAAACCAAATTTCATACATTAACATTATCGTTATCATAGTGTTATTTTAATAAATGTTCGAAAATACCGCCATTGACCTCTAAACATTTTCGCCTTTGTCTACGAAGCTTATAAATGTTCGAAAACAAATGACAATCGGATCAGAAGATATGATTAATTGTACCTACTGCTAATGTGTCAGTGTATTATGACAGTGATTACATGTTCATTTTTGAGTGTGTACCATTAGTGTTAAAAAATGCCGAACACCTATTCACATCTTGAATATGCAAATATGTTGTTTGTTTATGGTTTTTGCAATGGGAGTGCTACAGCTGCTGTTGAAGAATATCGTCAACGGTTTCCCCATCACAGACATCCTAATAAAAACGTATTTCTCAGAGTTTTCAACAAACTGTGCGAGACTGGAACACTTCCCAGTGCTGATATAACATCCGAACGAGCTCCTCGCCAAGGTTTAGAAGAAGTAGAAGATATTCTTGATCTAGTAGAAGAAGATCCAACGACCAGCTCACGAAGAATTGCTACTCAATTGGACATTCCACAAAGAAGAGTAATAAACACACTTCACGAGCAAGGCTTATACCCATACCATGTTCAGAGAGTGCAACACCTACAACCGGAGGATTATGGTAAACGTATGGAATTTTGTCGGTGGATAAATAATAATCATCGTGTTGTATCGCGCATACTTTTCACGGATGAAGCAACATTTACCCG
>JABUQX010073669.1:20000-51561 GCA_015478945.1 Trachelipus rathkii | reverse complement strand
TTTTCTTTTTATTCCTTGTATTAATCTTTAGATATTACTAGTATATCGATGAAATATAGGATAGAACAGCATATAGTAAATTATAAATATGGCGTTACGTAAAATATGTAACTTATAATAAAGACTGAGAAGTATATATCAATACATGAGCTGGAAATATATACGTGGAAAGGGAGGATGATGAGTATAGGTGGTGACGGAATACGGATAATGCGACACATTATATAAACATTGATAAATACTCACTTGGAAAGAACGTGGGTACTATTATAGTAGTATTAGAAGATAAATAAAGATATAATATAAGAATAATTAATTATTATATATAGAAAGATGAAGAGAGAATACGATATTATTAAATATATATGATAATAATATTAAAAATAAGAAATTAATTTTGATATACAGCAATATTTGTATATTTAAAACAGAATATAGATATAAGAAAATAAGAAATAATAATAATATATAGTATGTTTATATATATATATAAGAAAATTAATAGATTTATATATATATATATATAAGATAGTATAAAAATAGTAATATAATAAAAAAAAACATTTCTAAACTATAATATAATATATAATTAAATATAATAATGAATCACACTGAACATACTAGTGAGCCTCCTCACTATTATACATATGCCCCTTACGGTATCAGGGCAAGGCATCCAAGCGAGTTAACTCATAAAAATAATTAATACCAGGTATAGGACATAAACCATATATGCATTCGCTAGGTTTATAGAGCTTGTGTACAGTATCTTTTATCGTTTACTATTTTAGATAAATGATGAACAAGTTTTCGCGCATAACATTTGTCTATGTAAGGTTACGAGACTTTGCAGAAAACTTTTGTTACATTCTATGAACTCAATGCTACTTCAGGAATAAAGTATTCCAACTATTAGTTATACGTTCGATAAAACCCAAATAACTTAAAATTTAAGAGTAAATATAGAAATCGTATTAAACATTTTATTTATATTAAATGCTTTAACAACTTTTTATCTTTTTCTATCAATTTTGTATACCATTAATATCCTTTAAAACCCAAGAAAGCCATCGCTAGTCTATTAAATTCAATCTTGAATTTAATAATTCAACCCACCCTTTATTTAAAATAGCGATCGAGCTATTCATGAACTCAAACAGATTTAAAATTTCAATATATTAAATTTAATTAAGTTATATGAAAGTTTACTTTAAAACAAAGTATCTTTTTTATTTTTATATTAAAGAAACTCCACCACAGACCCGCGAGCATATCGTCTTGTTCATATTGGGGAATATTTTGACAGAAAAAATGTCAACTCTAGCTTTGGCTATCTCTAAATATTTTCTCTCTAGAATTTCCACGGAACAACTATCTAGTTTTCCTTTTGACTAAAAGATGAAAGACTCTTTATCACATCAAACGATTATGTTCTCATTATTATGTTAACTTAATAGAAATATACTGGAGCTTTAACATACTTTCTCAGCCTTCATCCGCGTCTTATTATGGTGCTAATAATTGATAACATTTTTCATTATGCGAGACTCGTTAAACATACCTGCTCTCTTTCTTAATTCTTAACACTAATGCCGCGAGTATGCCAAAGAAAAAATTCATAGAACGGTATCCCTCTTTAATTGATAATTAAAACTTGTGTATGCTGGGAGCTTGCACAATCATGGGAAGATGTTTGTTTCTTGCCTATTCAAACTTCGTTGCCTTACTTAGTTATGTTAGAAGTTTATCGCATTCAAACTGTCGTCATTTTGACTAGCCTAGTATAACCCTCAAAAACTTCTTCTTGGCGAACTTTACTTTTATAATTAATAATAATTCTTCTACATTATAATATTATTAACTTTTGCTCACACTTCATTTTGCGACATACTAGTATGATTTTTATTTATAGTGAATTTTCTAACCACAAAGAAACCTAGTTATATCCTTTAAAATCTTTATTAATTGGAAAGGAAATATAAAGAATTGGCCTCATAAGCTTTAAGTATTTTAAAAATGCATTTTAAAGAAAAAAAAAATATTCAATATAAGCAATTTGAAGAAATTTCTCAGAACAAATTTGGTAAGATCTAAAATTAAAAGCGGGATGTTTTTTATTAATATATTATATTTATTGGACAAACAAAACGAGTAATGGGAAAATCAGAAAAATGAACAGATTGAAAACGATCTACAACATAGAATATGGCCATAAACACCATGATATAATAAAAAATTTATATATCGTACCCCACCTTCAGAACGATTTATATAGATGACTCTATATATTACCGCGTATAAATTAAAGAGTACCATAAATTCTGATTTTCTCCTTAGATAGATAATCGGTCGGGTTGTATTGAGTCTAGACTCTTTATTTGAACCTTATTAAAAGCAAGTTATATTTAATTAAACCCCCACTTACAGGCCCAAGACTAAAATATATGAAAATATAATTTATTGAAGACCTTTATTCTTATTGTGACTAATTGCTTTTGAATCGAGTCTATACCCAATTTATGCTTATTTATATAATTTAATAATTATATATATATATAAATAAAAAAAATATATAATATATCTAATATAACAATTCCAAAACCAAAATTAGTAATATTTAAATATTTTTATTAAGAAGATTAATAATTAATAAATAAAATAATAAATAATATCATAAAAATATAAAATAATAAAATAATATAAATATAAATGTATATAATAATATAATATATCATAAAATACATAATAAAAAAATATATAAAATAATAAAATATATATATAATAATATAAATATTAATATAATAAATAAATAAATATATAATAAATATATTACAATTTAATATATTAAAAGAGAGTAAAAATCAAAATAAATAACATATTAAATATCTATAATATATTAAATAAAAATATATATATACTAATAATATATTTCAGAGTTATGAACTGTACGGTGGCGTAACTATAATATATTTTTCGGTACTTACAATTTTTATTCAAAAAAAATCTTTAAGAAGCAACCTAAAATGGATAACAATTATGTAATTATACTTAAAAAGTTAATCGAGTGGAAGGTTATACAACTGAATTTAATGCGGTGGCGAATGTGGAAATGTCAATATAACTTATATATAAAAACTAGCGCCTTCTTTCTTTTGTGCTTATTATCACCTCTTTTTATGTGTCTATCTTTCAGTCTCTCTATCTTCTAGTCTGTCTGTCTGTCTGTCTGTCCTGTCTGTACTGTCAGTCGGTCTCAAATCTCTCTCTCTCAGCTCTCGATCATCTTCTCTACCTCATTATCTCTCTAATCTTCTTCTCTCTCGACTCTCTTTCTTCAAATACTCATCTCTCCTTCTCTTCTCTCTCATAATATCTCTCTAAACTCTTCGTTCCTCTACTCTCAATATTATTAATGGTGGGTGAGGGGATTGGAATGGTAAGGTTTATAATAAGATTTTAAACGTATTTATACTTTTTAAATATAATTTAACTAAATTATTAATAATATATTTAATAAAAATCATTTATAAATGTTAATTATTTCAAAACTGAATACTAATTAAAATAAAAGGTGGTTTAATAAAATTAGGAAAAAAATTCTTCTCATTTGAATCTTTCAAAATGTTAGTTATTGAAATATTATATCATTTTACCAAAAAGTACAAAATTTTAATAGTTCCAATATAATCAGGGGTCGATCAAAACTTTTTTCCGATCCAGATCCATGCCATCAGGAGATTTGATTTTTATTTATCCGACCCATAAAGTGAAAGTATTAACAAAAACATCGAAGTATTTTTTTGCTTCCTGATAGTTAAGACACAGGATAAGGAGACGGTCTGAATAATACAACCAAAATAAGATTTATCTTCCCTATATTATTAAAACTAAATAAACCATGTGTGAGGTATGTAATTATCCATTCTTTTTTTTTTAATTTCAAAACTGATACCAAAATTTTTAAATTATATTATAAAAAGTATAAATTAACAGAGCAAATGGACACACAAATTATGAATAGAATAAATATTAGAATAATAATAATAAATAATAATACATAATAAATAATAATATAAAATAATAATAATAATTAATAATAATATAATAATAATATAATATAATATATAATATATAATAATAATAATAATAAATAATACATAATAATAATAATATATATAATAAATATAATAAATATAATAATAATTAATTAATAATAATAATATAAATAATAATTATAAGAATATTAAAATAGTTATAATTTATAAACATAATAAAATAAATTAAATAATAATATTTAATTAATTAAAAAAAAATCATAAATAAGGAAATGATAAATAATAAATAATAGAATCACTAATATAAAAAATAAATAATAGAATATTAATAATTTAAATAGATAACATAATAAATAAGAAGATAAGAAGAAAAGAAAAAAAGAGAAGAGAAGAAGAAGAAAGATAAGAGAGAGATAGAAGAAGAGAAGAAGAGAGAAGAAGAAGAAGTAAGAAGAAGAAAAGAAGAAGAAGAGAGAAGAAGAAGAAGAAGAAGAAGAATTAATATTATATTAATACTTAATAAAATTAATATTAATATTCAATATTTTTTAATATATAAAGTCATTATATATTATAAGGATTTAATATTTCCCATGACTTATTTAAATTAAATATTTCAATTACTAAATAGATAATAATTATTCTTAATTTTTAATCAATTAAAATATTAATAATTAATGAAATATTTTATCAATTTAATATTAAATATTAATATTATATTATAAATATTAGGATATATAAATATTTAAATATTAAAGTAATTAATCTTATATTTAAGATATTAATAATAAATAATTAAATATTAATACCAATATCATTAACTAATTAATATAATATTAAATATTAAATATTATATTAAATATAATATTAATTATTATATATTAACTTAAATATAATAATTATTTAAATATTATCTTCCATATTAATTCTATTATAAATTAAAAAATATATAATTATAAATTGTTAATATTCAAATGATATAATATTATATAAATATTATTAATTAATATTAATATTATATAATTAATATTCAGATTGGTGAATTAAATAATTAAAATAATCTATATTAATATTAAAATATTTAATTTAATATTAAAATAATTAACATTTATTAAATTATAATAATATAAAATATAAGAAAACTTTTCCAAGATCAAAAATAATAATAATATTAATAATAATAATAATCAATGATAAATAATATAAATATAAATAATATTTAATATAAAATAATAAAATGAATAATAGTAAAAAAAAATAGTGATAATATAATCTCAAAATTATCTATAACTAATACATTAATAATAAGAAGAATAATAATATAATAATAATTAATAATTAATCAAATCATAATTAAAAATATAATAATTAATAATAGATAATAAATAAATATAGATAAAAATAATAATATAATAATAATATATTAAAATAAAATACATAATAATATAATCTTTTAGTTGTAGATATGTGTCTAAGTATTAATAAAAGTAGTGATCAAAATACGGTATAGAGTTTGTTTAGTTAGTAATGCCCCAGTTAGATTGAAGAATTGAAGAAATATGGTCGAGATATAATATTGTGCGGGGGGGGGATACAGCAGGCTTAGGAATAGGGAAATTGGACAATTAGAATTTGTGTCCTTTCATCATGTATTTTTAGAATATTAAAACAAATCCTTTAAATATTGTTCGTATCTTTCTTATCCCCATTTTAAATTAGATTTATTTATTATTCAATTTATTTGATATTATTTACATTGAATTATAATATAATATATATATATTTGTTTCATCATATATATAGTTAAATAATTTCTTTAATTTGTATTTTTATATTATGATTCTTAGTACATTAAAAAAAATAATAAAAGATTAAAAAAAAAAAAAAAAAAAAAATAAATAAAGTAAACTAAAAACAAAATAAAAAGCATGAACTTTAACACCACATGTGATTCGTACCTTCCAGACTAGTGGTACGTACAGCCTCTCCCACCTACCACCCCCCCCCCATTCACCAGCAACTGAGAACGTCAAAACCACTACCACTAACTAAACCAAAAAAACACAACCTAACACCATCCAATACCCCCCAAAATCACTCATCACACCCTCACCACAAACCCCCAAAACATCAACCTCCTCAATTCCCCCCACAAGACACGCCCAGCTCACAACACTTCGCTCAAACGACCACACCTACACTTACACTAATAAAAAAAATTATCTTAGATTTTGGTTGGTTTTCATATTTGTTTTAAACTGCTATAATCTAGCTTTTGATTTGCAGAAGATACTCTGAAAGTTTTTGGGACTAAAAATTATTAATATGTATTTTACCAATCAATTACAAACTATTAATTGGGCGCGAGCTAGCAGAGACGGGAGTCACGTTCGCTTATAGCAACTTATTAGAACACCTTTAAACAACGGCGAGCAAATTTGATTACAAATTTTACAATAGATCATATCACACACACCACACACACCAAAAATATCGAAGGATAAATCAAATCAGAAACAGACAAATATTTATTCATTACATGATGACATTTTAATTATATCACCTAATCTAGAAATATGAATGTATTCTCAAAACTTAGTACTTCATTTAATTTCAACATTATAATCTTGCACATTGTAAAAGCAAAATTTATAAACGACTTAAATACAACGTTCGTATATCTCATTATGCGCACTATAAAAACAGATTGATAATATAGCATGACATCAAAGAATGATGGCTCAGACAGATTAGAAATGTGATAACAACTCATCTCATTGTCGCATAAAAATGGATCGATTTCAACATGTTAATAATCATCATTATGTTGCTTGGCTTAAAGCTAAGAAACTCGTAACTACACGAAGAAATCGATAAGTAAAACCCATCTATACGTGTTCTATTCTAAAACAGTGTAGAAATAAAAAAGTACGATCAAAAATACGTTACTAAATAGATATAAATAAAAACAAATTAAAATTTAAATAATGTCTAAATGATTGTCTTAAAAGATAAATAACAAATAAAAATTGCAATAAAAAGTGAATGAAACCAAAATAAAAAAATGACAATCATAAATTAAGTAGTTAAAAACTATCTAACATGCAGAATAACATAATTTTCTATGGTCGAATTAAATAAAAAAATGACAATCATAAAATAAAAAATGGACTTATGGCAGAATTATTTGGCAAAAACATTTGGGAAAAATTACGTTTTTGCAAGTCCAGTAAAAATATAATTTTCATATTTAAATTACTTTTAATTCATAAGTAAATTTAATGTTAATATAATTCTATGATTAGAGGCCAAGTTTGCTCGCTATGTAACTTCTTTATAACCACAAAGATTCTGCCGTGTTGAGCACTCGGCTTACATTTAAATAAAACGCTTTGGCGTGGTCTTTATAAGCATTGCAAAGAGGCTGCTAGCGTGTGTCGCATTTATAATTATATGGACAATTCCTTTTATTATATATAACGTATATAAAATCAATTTATTAAAAAAGCTAATACTATCATATATATATAGACCAACCATAACGGTAATCAATAACTAAGGTATATATCACACATTATCCACTCTAATAAAACGTATACATATATATAACTCATAAAATAATAAATATCATATATACTACATAACTAATACTATTCTATTATAATCAAAAAGATCTATACTCTAGGTAATAGATAAATTAATATAATATTCAATAAACTCAAAAGAAAGAAAAATCATATTAAAATCATATAAATCATTACATTATATAAAATAATCATAACAAACAATAAATAGACTACATATTATATCATATCATTCTTAAATATAATATTAAACTTATACACAACAAATCTATAAAACAAAAATAAAAATACTACAATAAAAACGATATATAATATAATATAATATATATCACACATATTTATATATACAATAAAAATAACTAATACATAATATATATATATCTAAAAAGAACAGATAAATCATGTACTTAATAATAAATATAAATTCTAACCAAATATATATACTA
This sequence comes from Trachelipus rathkii, assembly GCA_015478945.1. Taxonomy (NCBI): domain Eukaryota; kingdom Metazoa; phylum Arthropoda; class Malacostraca; order Isopoda; family Trachelipodidae; genus Trachelipus; species Trachelipus rathkii. The sequence goes on along the minus strand of JABUQX010073669.1, from coordinate 43,476 downwards.
TACTTACCTAACTACTATATTATAGTATCAATATATATATATCTTATCTAACCTACATAAATATAAATAATATATTAATATTAATAATATAATTAGTGATGGGACGATTATAATCGTTCATCGCATAAGACATTACAAAAAAAATATAAGCCAAAAAATGGCAATCTTTTATTTTAATCGTCAATGTCATCAGACAATCGATCATCAGCATAATTTCGCTACGAATATTATTGACACATTAAAATTTGAACGAATATTAGGTAGAAATACTTTGAATAAATATTATAAAGTGAATAATAGTATTATCAATTATAAATCAATTAAATAATATAAATAATAAATCATAAATAAATTATAAATAATATATAATAATAATTCTAATAATAATGTAAATTAATATATTAATAGTTATTATCATATTAATTTATTTATTGATAACATAAATAATTACAATAATTACTATTATTAATAAAAAATAAAATTTATAGATCAAATTGTAACTAGTAACTAAAAATAAATATAAAACAAATACAAATAATAAAAAATAATAATAGAAATCATAATATACTTATAATTCCATTAAAATATAGATTAATTTCATCAATAAGATAAAATAAATAGAAATAATAAGAAAGTATATGGAGAAAAAATACCATAAAAAAGATAAGATATAATAAAAAGTATAAATATAACATATTTGCAATCAGGACAATTGGAATTCTTTTATAAACTATTTTTTATTCATTAAATACTGTAACAAGTCATTTTTTATAAAATACAAATAAATATCAATAAAACAAGAGAAAAAAAAGAATTAAATATAAAAAAGATAAAGCTAAAATATATATTATAATACTTGAAAATTATATATATATAATATTCTATATACTATATATACTATATCAGCTTCTTAGGGTTGGGATTAAAAAATGACGACTCGAATATTTTTAAAAAAAAACATTTTTTTTAATAAAGACAATCTGTAGTATTGTTGCTAATTATCCCTTTTCAATTTTTCCCTTTTACATTTTACAATAGTAATATTTGAGTTATGTAATGCCAATAGGAAGATATTTGAGTTAGATTACAAGTAAAAACGATTATGTAAAAAATAGCAGAAGGTAAACCTAAATCTCAAAGGATTAACGATAGAAGTCTCTCTTAGGCTTTAAATTATCAAAATATTTTATCTAGTGAACTCTCAGGGAGGAATATAGATTAATAAAAGCTGATTATATAGCTTAAGGATAATACTTAATTAAAATTAACTAACTAATAATATATTATTAATTACTCTCATTTATTAACAAATGTATTTCGATACATCTAATATCATTATCAATGCTATCATAATTTATTAATCTTTTTCAAAAGTTAATTCCTCTATTACATATATATACTACTAAATATCTCAAAAATTTATAATATAATATATCAAATAATATATTAATTATTAATTAACATCTCTCTCATTATTATCTATTATGTCATTATATACTGCTATTAAGTTACTCATTATTCATCATATTATCTATCAATTACAACTACATATTCAATCATCAATATCAAATCATATATATAAGCAAGCGGAGAGTACGAAAAATCAGCAACACACTCGAATAGCGATGAAATATAGCTCTCCCTTTTTTAATGGTAGCGTCTTATCTCTTTTGCGTTCATATTCTTTCACACATTCTCTTCTCAGGCACACTACATACTTTCCCATATATATACACATATATATATACACATGATTAAAGTACACTCTCAGAACCATATTCTAGATAAACACCTCTTACAGACATCTCCGTACTTATACATCAATCCCTGTGTGTCGGGGGAGAAAAGAATATTGCCCAAACAATCGTCAATGTCCTGCGTGTCGCTAGAGTACGATAAGGCGGCGGTGGTAGTTGGCTTTTGAGCAGACCACACATACCACCTCATCTCTTGCATAGGAAATGCTGAGCAATGCCTCGGAGATGGATCGTGGATCATGCCGTAAATTAAGACCTTCTAATCTATTCGGACACGAAATGTCATGAAATCCGTATGGGTACATAGGAAATGTGCAGAGGTAAATAAATTATTGAAGAGAAGAGGAGAGAAGGTGAATGATGATGTTTTAAATATAGATGATTTGCATGCTATGACTGAACAAAGATGAAAGGACAAGGGTGAAGTTGAGTGGTGTGAGTGTGAAAATAATGTGTACGTGATGGTGTGAAAGAGAATGAGAAGAGGGAGAGAAAGATTACTTTTTGATAGAGTGACCTGTAGGGTACAAAGCTTAGGTAGCTAGTGTAGTTGTGAGTACTGAGAAAATTCTAAAAGGTATAAAATTATAAGTTTGAAAAGGATCAGGTATGATAGTGGTAAATAGATGAGTGTAATGGTCCATCTGAGGGCTAATGTATAGACAGAGGTAAGTAATTATTTTTAGAGATAATACATTGAAATGATATGCTTCAAAATAACTTGGAAAATGGGTTGATAAGTTAGGAGCTTATCAGATTGAATAGTGTTGGAGGGACCTGTATGGTAGGAATAAGGATTGAATTATCAAAAAAAGGGATGGTATAACGAGGTGGTTTTGGGGTAGGCGAAGGAGCCAATAGAGAATAAGAGTCACAGCAAGGTGATAATGAATCCTCTCTGTAGAGAAGAGATGGATAATAGTAGACTGATCAGTAAAATTCTCATTATCTTAAACCACAAGAGATAACATAAGATTTATAAACAAAAGCTACAGACACGCTCTGGTGCTAGCGCATCAGAGATGGATAAGAAGTGAATAACGCTCACTCGACTCGACTACTTCTCAAGTCCGCTTGCGCGACACGAAGGGATTGTTAAAGTATGTGTTGGATGTTAAATTCAGTGAAGACAGTGTCTTAAGGAATGGGAATTATCGGATAATCGTATGTTGTGTCATATTTAACACATAACGTTAGTGGGGCTTGGATGGAGAGGAAGGTGATCGAAAAGGCACAAAGAACCGGTAAAATATAAAGAGTGAGAGATTCATCGCTGCAGGCAAGCACACAATGAAAGACTGATAGTATATCGTAAGCAGGCGCCTCGCTCTTGATTAAATCGGTTTCGAATCCGTGAACAATTGATACTCGCCGCAACAAATCTGCGAGGCAAAGTCGATAGCGAATCGCGCATTGTTCGTACGCTTGCAACCAGTGAAGTGTAGCTGGGATGGTGCTACAAGTACACGCGCAAGATAACAATGCTTACACGGCGAATGGTGGAAATGAGAGGTGATGAAGGGTCTAAAGGGTAAAAAGAAGCGTGGTTGAATGCTACTAAAAGCAAATGATGCAAGTTCAAACGACAGATGATGCTTGGACTTTGATATAAGGACGGTAAAAAAGAAATTACTAAAGGTGCATACGTAGGAGAAAACAGAGGTAAATAAACAGTTCTCAGGAAGGAAGGATAGAGATGAGAGACATACAAGCGGATAGGAGTCTTTATGGAAGGAATGTTACGCGAAAGTGATTAAAGATGAGAATAAGGACGAATATGCTTAGACTAATGAATAGGACTGGTTGTTTATTGAAACAGCCTTTTATATGGATTTGATTTTGGAGGTGTGGTGTGGAAAAATTTGTATGATTAATTAACAGTAATAGATAGAGAGTGTTAGTGAATTGTGTGTGGTTTTTGATGGTGCAATTGATAGAAGAATAGGTTATTTGGGGTTGATGATTTTTAGTAGGAGGAGATAATAATAGCGAAATTCGAATTAGTCAAAACATGTTAAAATAATAAGAATGTAAAATAGCAAGAAATAATAAAGAATGGAATCGAGATGATGATATAATGGATTTGAAGTTGTGTAATAAACCGTTTATGTAGGGTATTATAATTGGAGGAGATTGGAGGAGAGCGGTAATAGTACCCTTATATAAGGGTAAGGGGAGAAAGGGGAATTGTAGAAATTATAGGGGATTAGTTTATATTGAGTGTTGTAGGGAAGTATATGCTGGTATTTTGTTGAAAGAGTGCGTGTCGAGTGAATGAGGGACTGTTTGGTGAAAAGAAATAAAATGAAGATGACAGTTTGTAGTGGTAGATAGGATGTGCAAGGATCTAAAATATCTCTACATTGAAACCAATGGCATTTGAGAACATGAGTGCGACGACAAGACGCACTACACATATATCAATCATACATAGTTTTTAATGGATTACACACAGGACGTATGACTAAGACATCAATCAGGCAGACAGCACCTCTTAATGGCAGGTATTACATGAATATATGGTGTTGGTGGTTAAAAATAAGGCTTACTGAAATGGATCGAAGTATGTATGAATGATAAGATGAAAGCGTGTGTAATAAAATGGGTGTCAATGGTGATTGATTTAGGCCCATTAAATAGGGGTGAGACAATAAGGGTTGTTTAGTTATGTCTCCTTTGAGTTTAATCAATGTGTTATGGGATGGGTTATGAAAGAATTGCGAGGTGGGGATGGTGACAAGGAAATGGTGTTAGAAATGACTGGAGAAGATGGAGTGGCGGTAGAGTGTGCCCTAACTATTATATGGCGGATGATTTGGTTTTTGTGTGCTGAAATCTGAAGAGAGTTGAGAGGATTGGTAGAGAGATATATCTGGCAGGGTATGTAAAAAGAGGAGAGGGTTTTGAACAAGTACGGAAGATAAATAAGAAAGAGTATATGAGATTGATGTAGTGAAGGGAACATCACACATCAAGTTGATAGATAGCTTCACTGTCTCATGCAGGTGATGAAGCAGGCGCCACTGGACCAAGTGTCTGATTACCGAATGATTTAGGGTATCGTGTTCCTGGCTGAGAAGCGTGCAACGTCTATCGATTGCCGTAGATGTGTAGATTAGAAGTTGTGAATGGCAGGATAAGGAATTTGCACTGAGATGAAATATAAATCGTTACGTAGAATGTAATAGAGGAACATAAAGTTTGAGTGCGTAAGAGTTATACATGAAAGTAATGTTGTTAGCTATTGTTATGTAATAGTGATAGTGGGACTATGGATCTGGAACAAGAAGTTATAGATATCTAAAAAGTTCAATAGGTGTTCCAGCAATGGACAATCTTTAAGAGGAGCACATGCTATAGGAAATAGTGAAAAAGAATTATAAAGTGAGGAATGAAGCGTATTAGAGAGTTGTGTGGTGTGAAGAAAGGGGTTAAATGTAAGAGAATAAAATGAAAATATAAGATTGAGATAGCGTAGTGCATTAAGATGGAAAGGATTGATGATAGCCGGTTGGTTAAGCGATTGTATAGTGGGAAGATTAGTGTTTGGGAACGCACGCTGCGGAAGACTCGAAGAAGGAGTCGCGCTCTGAACGCTCGCGCTGAATCCGACATCGTTCTCGTATCAGGAGCAACATGTAGTTTGCGCAGAGGCTGAAATAAAATGTGGTGCATGATAGAGAGAAGATTATGGCGGGAGTTTTGTATGGTAGGGCACATGGTTAGTATGGCCCACGCTGAGGCTAGGGATGACAGCCTTACATTGAAGATTATAACCATAACGTGAGGGTCCGCTTCGCGCCAATGATGTACTAAAGGGTGGATTTTCCTTAGTCTTGCTGACGAGTCATCACTAAATTAATGGTACAACATAAGAAGGGGTGGCGGTAAGGGTGGTTTTCGACCGTTTGTCCATGTTCTTCAACTACTGCATTTTTCTTTTCCAGATGCTTTTCAATACGTAATTCCACCCCTGGGGTAAGGTCCCGAAGAAAGATGAAATAAATTATAATAATGACAAATATATTAATAAATACACTATATAAAAAAATACAAAAACTATAATATAATAATATATATATATATTATATATATAAAAAATATATAATATAAATATAATAAAATATAATATATATATATATAATATAATATATATATATAAAGTATATATTAAATAATTATATATACATAATTTAAATAAAAATATAAAAATAAAAAAACCGTATAATATATATATAAAATAGATAATCATAAAATAAAAATAATAACTAAACACTAAAAAATAACCAACACCATAAAATTACTCTACCATAAAACAAAAACTCATAAACTAATATACTATAAAATAACTACAGCATCTAAAAATAATTATAAAAAAATTATCCATAAATGTATAAATATAATACAACTATATAATACAACATATAATATAAATAAACCAAAAATAAAATAACAAATAAAAGTTATTATACACACAAAATAAATATCATAATCCACCACACCAAACGTAAACGGAACTATAATATATATATTATTATATAATATATATATATATATATATCATATATATATATTAATATATATATATATATATTATATATATATATAATATATATATATTCATATATATTATATATATATATATATATATATAACTATATTTCATCTACCTTTTTCTCCCCAAAAAACTGGTGGTAAGGTGCGTAACAAGCATCAGAAAAGAAAAAAGCAGTAGAAGAATATGACAAAAGTCGAAAGAAAGCCAGCCTTACCCCCCCCTCTGTTCCATTAATTAGTAACGGACTCGTCGCAGTCAGAAAATCCACCCTAATAGCTTACGGGACCGCGACGGACCCTACTATGGTAAATCATCAGTGTAAGGTTCATCCTTGAACCAAGGTGGGAGACAGACCATACCCCTCACATAAACCCCGCCTTCTCTCTTATTATGCACCCTTATTTCTCGCTCTGGCCAACTCAACATTTCTTCCTTCGACATTCGTTCCTGACTCAATGACACTTTTCTTCGATCTCATCAGCCGTCGGTTTTCAACACACTCGCCACTATACATTGCTTAAAAACGCGACTATCATTCTCCTTTTTCCACATGACCAACCAATATCGAAACATCTTTCATTTATTCTCTCGTATACCCCTTTCTTGCACACCACACAAGTCCTAATATGTCTTCGCTCATTTTTATGCAATTCTTCTTCACACCTAGCACCCCTAAGATTGGTCCATCTGAACCCTTGAACTTTAGATCTATCTTCTTATTCCAGACATAGTCTCACTACTATAAAATAACAAGGTAACAACATACCCTCATGTAAGGACCCTAGCGCACTACCCAAAGCTCTGAATTTACATTCACAAACGATTTATTGCACCAGCCATAAACCATTCACTTTCTACTAAACTTATTTTTACTTTATCGCAACATTACCCTAAATATTTTAAACTCAGACACTTGTTCCAGCTGCTCAACATCTCACATACTTCAGCCTCAGGACTGTCCTCAGCTCACACACAGTCATACCTAATTATTATCTATGTATATATTCAAACCTCTTTTCCACCCTGCCAAATCACTCTCCCAATCCTTTCAATCTCTTCAGATTCGCCAAAACCAAATCATCCGCATTAATTGGTAGGGCATCCTCCACATCATCTCCATATTCTAACACAGTTTCCTGTCAGGCTTTTTCGATTCGTTGTCATAACCATCCATATAACAAATTGAAATACCCAGGAGGAACTAACACATACCCTGCTCACTCCAGCTAATTATATCTATAGCGAATCACTTTTAGCATTCATTTATTTTTACAACCACCTCACTATCATATCAACTCTTTTATTGATTCCATTCAGAAGCCTATCACCAGGAATTATATATCACTACAGCTGCCATAGGACCTTCCCTATTAAACCCTATCGATACCCCTGTTGCAAATCCATAAAACCTATACAATTTATTCTTTCTCTCTCTAATTTTCTCTTCATTTGCTTCAATGGTAAAGATTTTTGAACCACACATCCCTCTGACTACTCATAACGCACATTGTTCTTCAACCGCCAATCAGTCCTTCAGTCACTCGCGCACTCTTAAAACAAACACCAGCATATATCTTCCCTACGCAACACTCAATAAACTACCCTATATTTCTCTAACAGTTCCTTTATCTCCCTTACGCTTATATAAGGTTACTATCTGTTCTCCTCCAATCCATCGAAACTATACCTCATAAACGCTTTATTAACCTTTCAAATCCAGTCAATCCCCATCTTGCCTCGTTTCTTGATCATTTTGCCACCAGTAATTTCATCTATTACCTGCAGATTTACCATTCTTCAACTTTCTCAACTCTACCCATTTCCTCCTTTGCTAATACCTTCATCCCCAAAATACTATCCTTTTGCTACCGATCAACCACACACAGTCCTTATATCCTCATCATTATAGCCAATATTCATCCAGATTTTCAAGCGTGTTCTTTCCACAACTCCACACATCCTTTCCATCAAATTACAACCAAAATCCCTATTCAAATATATTCTTAGCAGGTTCCCTATTCTATTACTTGACTTCGCGCTTCTTCCAGAAGAGCTTCCTTTTCCCTTGTATGTCCATTCATCCTCCCTCCAACTGTTTCATTTACCCATCTTCTTTTCTCTTACGTTAGGCATCTTATTAGCTTTCTTTTTCCTCCTTTATAATTCCAAGCATCTTTTAAACTTCATCATTTGCTTTAGTACATTCAACCACCCTTCTTTTTTACTTTTAACCGTTGCATCACCACTCCGTATGCCCGGGGTCTAGGGAAAAATATTAATTAGCGTGGGAATTAGGGGTCTCCTCTCCCTCGCGCCCCCTCCCCTTCAGCCCCCTTCGCTCGACGAAAAAAGCGAAGCTTTTTTTTCGAAATAGTAACAAAAAAAAAAAATAAATAACTAAAATAAATAATAAATAATAATAAATAATAAAAAAGTATGTATGTTTTACAGTTTACACATAAATGTGTACACTTACACTTACACCTACACTTCCCCTACCCTACACCACACATCTTGTTATGATTATATATATAATTGATATATATATATATATATATATATTATATATATTTATATATATATATATATATATATAATATATATATCTAATATAATATATATATATATATTATAGGAGAGAGAGGAGAGAGAGAGAGAGAGAGAGAGAGAGAGAGAGAGAGAGAGAGAGAGAGAGAGAGAGAGAGAGAGAGAGAGAGAGAAAAGAGGGGAAAATTTAAACGTTTTTTTTCAGCGGAAACGTCGGCCAGCCCCGCCCCCCCCCCCACCCGCCCGTACAGAGCGGAGGACATGATCAGCGTAATTTTCGATCCGTGCCTTAAGACATTATTCAGCTCTACTGAATTCGTTGGCGGTTTTGCTAAAAAGTCGTTGTAGGCGTGGGAATTGAAGTAACCGCTTTTTTTTTTTTTTCTTCGTGTGCTTTTTTTAACACAGCGAATACGTTATGTTGCGGCTTTATTATTATTATTATTATTATTATTATTAATTATTTTATTATTATTATTATTATTATTATTATTATTATTATTATTATTATTATTATTATTATTATTATTATTATTATTATTATTATTATTATTATTATTATTATTATTATTATTAAATTATTTATTATTTAATATATCTATTATTATTATTATTATTATTATTCTTTTACTATTATTAATACAACTAAATATAATTTTAAAAACAATTTTTTTTTTTTCTCATCTTTTTCTTTTTTTATTTATTAAAAAAAAAATACATTTATTTTGTAAAAATACACATTTACATATAATATATATATATAATATAATATATATATATATATATATATATATATATAATATTATATAATATATATATATATATATAGTATATATGTATATATTAATATATATATATAATATTAAATTACATAGGAAAAGTTAGCAAAGAGGTTCGAGAGGACCTCTGTATCCAAAAGGTTATAGTTCGAACAGTGTTTTTAATAAGAGCCCTCTTTGTAGAAGTCATTCGCTGCATCTTTGTTCCTTTTTTGTTCGAAACCTCACCCTTCCTAGTAGCCCTAAAATTCATTGAAGGAGTTTTAACTTCCCTCTATCGCCCGTTTATATGTCACATACGGTTTTATATTGAATCATCTAGATTGAAAATCATATTATGAAACAATAGGGATTCCTTCCTTTTCTCTCATTTGTTTAATTGCAAATTGCTGTTAGGTCCTTATCTTTTTTCGCTTCGTAATATTCTCAGCACACCAAACCATTTCCCGCATATATATATATATATAGTCTTATATTATTTATATATATTATATATATATATAGTATATTTATACTTATATATATATATATATATAACTACTACCACTATCTACAGACATCATTCTTATCACCTGATACTCTACTCCCCCTACCCCTTGTCTCTTACTACACGAGAGAGCAGGAGAGATGAGATGCGACGACGTCAGTAGACGCAGAGAGGCGCCTCAGACGATGCAGACACACGACGCACCTAGCGTATTCGAAGCAAAAATGCGCACGTCCTAGATTGCTCTAGTTGCGCTCCTGATTATTAACGACCATTCCAGACCTGATCCCAAGAGTCTTTTGACAATCGATCACATGGCATTGTTGGCGAGAGGTGGACCTAATAGAGATCGATATATATCATCTACTATCCCACCTATATTTAACCATCTAAAATATAAAAACTCTATAAAAAATCACATATAAATAATAATATAAATATATATATAATTATAATTAAAAATATTATATAAATAATACTATTATATATAAATATAAAAAATAATATAAATAAATATATATATATTTTATAATATAAATAAGATAAATAGTGAGATATATATAGATAGATTGATAGAGTATGAATATAGATAGAATAGATAAGATAGATAAGATGAGATCGATAGATAGTTAGTAGATATAGATAACAATGATATGTTAGAATATGCTTGAAAAGATAGTAATAGTTAGAAATAAGATAGATAGATAGATGGATACAATTATAGATAGATAAGTAATGTTTTCGATACATAAATCATAAAAAAAATATATCATCAATAATTTCATTATCTCAATGCTAGAACTTAAAATAACTTAAAAAATAACACTATATCAATAGAGATAAGATAATATAATAATGTTATTAAATTAAACTCTAATCGTAAAATTTTAATATCGGCTCGCTGAAGTCTAAAATGAAATATGAACAATTTACCTCGTATAAGAACTCCATAATAACATAATATAAAATAAGATCTCCAAATAAATTCCTAAAAAAAACTCAAAAAAAAGAAATAACAACTTAATATAATAATAAATAATTATAATTATAAATTATATATCATAATATAATAAATAAAATATATATATATAATATAAATATAGTATTATATAATATAATACTAATATAGAGAAAGAGACAGCAGAGAGAGCACGGAGAGAAGCGAGAGAGAAGGAGGAGAGAGAGAGAGACGAGAAAGATGAGAAAGAGAAGAAAGAGAGAAGAGATGAGCAAGAGAAGAGATAAGAGAGAAATAGAGGAGAGGTAAGAGAGAGAGAGAGAGATGAAGAGGACAGAGACAAGTAAAAAAAGATAGAAGAAAGATAGACAAGAAAGAAATGGAATGATTAAAGAAACAGGACATCTTATCAAAATCGCTCATCTCCCCACACGACACAGCGCAAAAAAGACAGTGAAGTATACAGTAGAAATGAAACACCTAGCACCTGACCAACAATGCAAGCATAACGAACACCAACAGCTAACAGTGCAGATCCTCAACCACACTCAGGAGACAGCACCGTTAACTACAAGAAAGAAATACCTAGTCACTCAAAAAAACCATAAACAAACAAAATAGCAACCTACCAGTAAAATACTATCCAAAAATTAAACCAATCACCGATAACCCTATACCTGACCTCAGGGTACTCCTCTATAACTGATACTAGCATGCATCAAGACTACAGAAAGAGAAGCAAGGTATATGGTTAATAAACAGGCCTACAAATGTCAGCAATTATGTTTAAATACACTCAAAAGATCGCGTTGAGAACATTAGCGTCGTGAACTCTCTCTCTAGAAAAATGGGGGAATACGATGACATTCCATAGAACCTACTTTATAAAGTAACTTAGAATTATAACCCAGTAAGCAACACCTACCTTCAACTATCCATCTTAGCGGATGACGCCACGCACCTCAGACATTAACACACTCACAAAAAAAACTCAAATAAAAAAAACACGGCAACACAACTAACAGACAGGAAAAAGAAGAAGAGCCACCTATATATATGTCTGCTTGAAGGAACCATGATCCAGTCTACAAAAAAGAAAAACAAAAACCCACAATTAAAAAAATAAATACGCCACATACCGAAATATATATAAAAATATAATAACAATTAATAATAAATATTTATAAAAGCAAAACTCACTATCAAAAAACATATCTTTTACAAATCATAAATAATATATAAATATATAAATATATTATAAAATAGTATATATAATATATAATAAACTATATATAAATATATATTTATTAATAAGACAAGATAGATAGATATAGATAGAAAAGAGAATATAAAATAAAGAATTACCAGATAGGATTAAGATAGATATTAGATATAGAATATACAGATAGATAGATGATAGTTTAGATAGAATGATAGATTAGATTATAGATAGTTATAAGATAGAATAAGGATAGATGAGTATTATGAAATATAAAATATATCGTAAAAAAAAGCATAAAAAATAGCCTAAAATGTGCGGAAAAAGGAAGAATAGATGTAAGAATAAGAGATAGAATAGATAAAATTAGATAGATTATGCGTATTCGTAATGAATTTAGACTAGATAGATAGATAGATAGAAAGCAGCGTGAAGGAGGAGGATTGCAACATGGAACAAGAACAATAAAATCGGTTTAATAAAGAAAAAAAAATTAAAAATTAATAAATAAACCGAAATAAATATTTTATTAATGTTCATAGCTAAATATTATTTTGAGATTGGTACGAGTATCATAAATATTAAGAGTTATAATGATGGAATAAAGATACAAATAAAATAACAAAGATAAACAATTGATAAAAGATTATAATGCAGGTAAAGAAGAAAGTAAATAAAATCAGAATAACAAATAAGAATCAACAAATGAACAAAGTAAAGAAGATTACTAATATAATCAAAAACTAAAACAAACAGAATAAGTAGAAGAATATAGTAGCCACATAAAAAAAATATATATAAAGCTGGCCAAAAATAAAAATACCAAAAATAATAAATATTAAAAAATATAAAATGAGGAATAACTATAAGTAGGAATACGATGAAGAAATCATGACTCTTTATCGAAGATGGCGAGTGATTCGAATAGACCCGGCAAAGAAAAAGGAATCCCGCAACAACTCATGCAGGAGAAGTACTCACAATAGAAGGCAATAAGCACAGAGGAAAATAAGACAAAAACGACAGAAGAACAAGAAAGAGAATCGGAAAGTGAAAAGTAAGCGAAGGAGGTTCCAGAAGAAGAAGGATTTCTAGAAGACGAAGTAGAAAGAGTTGGAAGAACGAGTCTGAGCCGAATGGTCAGAGTATGCAGCAAAAGCAAATGAGACATCAAGTGAGGCAATGAGAGCCGGGTAGCGGTGCATAGAAAGATAATTAAAACATCAATCTAACTTCGTATCAGTAATATCTCCATTTAAATCACATAAAATATAATCGTCTAATATAGAACAAAACAATCTACAAGATACGTATCTGAAAAAATAGACGGTGTACTAAAAGATCAGAATACAAAGGAGTATCATGAAGATGAAATCCCTAACGGAGGGGGTCAGAACTGCGCATGAAAAAATGCACAAGTTGCTAAGAACAGCAGAAGAAGAAAGGAAAAGAAGGAGGAAGAAAGAGGTATGAATAACAAGAAGTAAGGAATCGTAAGGAGAAAGACTCCTGCAGAAACTGAAGCGTCAAGACAACAAAAAGATAACAGAATGTTTAGGTAACCTAAAAGGACCAAAAAGGTCATGGAAGCGGTGCAGACGATCGACGAAGTTATTGAATAAACATATCCGTTCTGATAATAAATACTATATAAAACTGTATCACAAAATAACAAATAGTAAATGAACTGTCGTAAAAAAACTTAATCGATATACCTTCGATACAATTGCAATGGCTATCATGGCAAAAGGATAACCTCACGTTTTATACTAATGTATTTTGACGACTGACAATTTAATAAAAAGTTTTAACCAAACATACATACTGAGTATATGAATCTTTTGATAAGCTCTCACCAATAAACAAGAAAATTTTTTTGACATAAAGAATACTCAAAATTTTATATTGATCAAATGGAAATATTTTTCTACTTTAAGTGTTATACTATTATCATTATAAACATTCTACTGAATATAATATAACATTTACTAATCTGCTATTGATCTTTTAATTATATTCAATCTTTATATTGGTAATATGTTTAAATCCTTGCGAATAAATTTCAAATTTAATCTTTTTCTAATTTTTTTTATAAGTATATATGTACATAATAAATAACCAATGAGTTTCTTTGCTGTTTTTATAGTTTTTTTTATATTATTCTTATAATTATTCTAACTAATAGTTTCTTATAAGTAAAAGTTTTCAAATTTTTTACAAATTATTTAATATAATGTTTATTTTGAGATATTTAATTTGTAATTTCTTGGACACTATTTTCGTATTTTACTAAAAATTCCTAAAGATACATATACTTCTTTACATTTTCTATTTATTTTCTGTTTTATTGAGCTTTAAACTTTTTTTGATTTTACCTAAAAATTTATTCTTTTTGTACGTATTCATAACGTAAAAAAATTTGCATTTTTACATATTAAAGCTGAATCCCGAGTTACATCAAGTTTAATCAAACTTATACCCCCACCTCCTACCTTTCCTGATGCTATTGATCTATCTTGATTTCTTTGATCTATTGATTCAGTCATTATTGTAAATATGTTTATGTATAATAAGACATAACAGTAACTAAATCCTCAATATCCTTTGCTAGAATAGTTGATTAAGTTGTTGAAATGTTAACATAGTTGTTGTTGCATCTCTCGCTCTCGCGTTAGATATAGAACATGTTGTATTTGTTGTATGTATAGTTTAGATGTATGTATGATTGTAGTGTGCACTGATTGTAGTATGTTAAAATTTAAAAACAATTATTGCAAAAGGTAAAGGACCAATCTCTGTAATAGTATTTTCAACATATCTCTCTCAACGAGACAATTACTTTGAGGTCTCATAATCATTGCAACATTAAAAACTAAACAAAAATTGAAATATCTAACTAACCTAAAGTACTTACTGAAGAATCTGAACATTTTACAGCAAAATCTATCCATATATACAATGGTAACTAAAATTAGATAGATTTTCTAACTTATCACTAGTCAAGAATAGTCAGGCATAGCAATCTCCCATCTTTTCTATAATATCAACACGCAACAAATATATTATATTTATATATGATTATAATTTTATTAAAAATTTATTTTTTATATTAATTAATTATTAATTATTATTTATTATTATTAAATATATTTATTATTATTATTATATTCACACATAGATCTCACAACCTTATATAAAGGTGCGATCACTTTCACCTGCAGTCAGAACTGAACATTGGCTTTGGATAAATTGCTTCCTCTAACCCAGACACCCTATTACAATTACGTATGTCGATTGTTAGTACGACGCAGGGATAAGCCAATATTCAAACTGGTTTAGGTGCTAACTAGCAATCAGACCGGAACAGCAATGCACATTCTAGAATTCCTCATGTCTCTTCATAATCTTTGACCCATGTTGGGGGGGGGGGGAAAGGGGGTAATTTTATATTATTAAACTGATTTATTACTTTGTTCATTTATGTCTTACTTCAACCTGTTTTTTATTTAAGCGTAGTTTTATTAATTTTATGTATTATTATTATTATTATTAATTATTCAATATAAAAAAAAACTAAAATATAAAAAATAAAAAATTAAGTGAACAAAAAAAATAAAAGTAAAAAAAAAATATTACTAATTATTATTATTATTATAATTATCATTATATTAATTATACACTATTATTATCATTAAAATAAATCTTCTTATTATGTATATGAACATAACAAATCTCATACCATCACGCACTCAGTTCTACCATAAAACATAACACCACAACACACACACACCAAACACACATCATGTGCAAATAATAAAAAACCCAACACGCCACCACACACAAATTCAACACATATCCCACATACCTATATCAAGACACATTCTATCATACATTAGCAGTTTAAGAGACACATCAGTAACTAACATTACTGAATCACTGGCTAAAAAAGTAACCTACCACAAAAGCGTAAATAAACGTAAACGCTTATTCATACTTTTTACAGATAATCTCATAACATATACAATATGATTATTTATATTACCATATAATAAAGAATTAAAAGATAGACATATTAAGAGTATTCATTTGGACATAAACATAGCCGAAACAACAGAAAAAAACACGCGACGTTTTAATATAACATACAACGAATATCATGCCCTAACAAATCACCCAATTGATATGATTCAACATATACTAAAAAGCTAACACGTAGCATCATATGCAACCATAAAGAGAAATAAGTAAGCAAACGACAGGAACTAACACCGCTTACCGCACCTAAAAACTGGTTTACATATTAACAAGTTCACACATATAAACAGTAAAGTTAAAACATAATTTTAAATACAAAAGACAGTTTACCCAATTCTATAATGAAAGAATTTTTTCCAAGCATATTCTAACATATAATCGTTAATATTACTTTAAGCTCGACACGTAATATTTAACAACATATTAATCATAATATTGTCTAATTATTCATAACCAAAAAAAAAAAAAACAGACACAAACAATAACTGAAAATCATAACAATAGTATTATAATCCACAAAATAAAACTAGTGCATATAAATAATGATATGAAATAAAAATAAATCATAGTAAAATTGTATTAGTTTACTGATTTGTTAATTAAAGAGTAAAATAAAGTTTTAAAGACAATCTACCAATAAAAAAAAAAAACAATTAAAAAAACAATACAATCAAGATGACACATAACATTCCCACAAAAAATACAATCACCCAAACGACCATTTATTAGATACTTATACTTGATTATGTGATTCAATAATGATCAATATTTGGAGTAATCATTTATCGGATTATAACACATAAACAACAAAAATAGAATGAGAAAGAAATATAATACTAATAACAATTAGGAGAAGATATATGCTAACGTAATAATTAATTTATCATCACGCATAATATAAAGCCTAACATAGCAAATTACCTAGTGAGCACGCGCTAACTTAGCAGAAGCACAACAAAAACAAAACCTAATAACAAAATAATACAAAACAAAAAAAAACATAATAATTAAAAATAAAAGAAGAAAAAAAAAAAAGAAAAAAAAACACATAAAACGATAAATAAAAATATTAAAAACACAATAAAGAATAAAAACGAATGACTAAAACAATAACAGGAAAAGAGATGTTCCATAACATTAAAACAAACAGCTAAAGATACCACAGAAAGAAACAAAAATAGAGCACACAGATAGCGTAAAACAAAACTGATAAAACTACCTATTCACACAATAATTTCCCATACATAATAACGAAAACATATTCTAACATAATTAATATGAGTTAATTTTACGAAGTAATAGATTAAAAATAAAATAATCAACACCAGGAATTGATTTACGACTGTGACAATTTCGAGTATATTTCGGAATGAACATAGCGCAAAAATGAGGTCTTACAAATAAAAGAAAAAACAATAATCATATAAAAAATAAAGAAACATCATCAGACACAACAAAAACACAAAAAAAAAAACAACCGAATAAAAAAAAAAAAAATAAAAAAAAAAAAAAATCAAGCCCTAAAACCCCAAAAAACCAAAAAAAACATAAAAAACAACACTAAAACCTAAAAAACCCCATAACACAAAACAATTAACGACCCAAAACCAAAACTAAAATTAAAAAAAAAAAAAATAAAACACAAAAAAAAAAAAAATAAATAACAAAAAAAAAAAAAAATAAAAAAAATATAAACAACAAAAAAAATACACAAACAAAACACCAAACCAAAAAAAAAAAAAAACAAAAACACAAAACCAACAAACAACACACACCCCATACACCACACATCACCCACCCCACCCACTCCCGAACAGTACCAAAACCAAAACACGGATAAATACGCATCGAAAAGCACCACCAAACCTACCCACCAAAAAGCCCCACACAAAAAATCATAATTTAACAACATCAGCGGCAAAACCAACACAATAAAAATCATACCATATAAACAAAATTAAATGATTAAAGGGACTAGACGGAAAAAAGGAGTATATGTGATTCATTCTTTTGATTCATTTCTTTATTTTCAAAATTGGTATTTTGGCATTTTGCAATTTTAGAGGTGAAAACTTTCTTCTGTAAAAGCTTCATAAATGGCTACAAAATTTCGAAATGGGTCTCATCCAAGCAAAAATCACTCATCCCAATTTACACTTATCAAATCTAATACATAATAAAATATGAAACAGATAAATATTCTAAGATATATATAATTAATAAAACTAATAATACTGTCGTGGATATATAATTATGATAAAGGTATAATTATAATGATGATGATGATGATGATGATGATGATGATGATGATGATGATGATGATGATGATGATGATGATGATGATGATGATGATGATGATAATGATATGGTAATGAGTCGAAATGATGATAGATGATGATGATGATGATGATCGATGAAAATAATATAAGAATATAATAATATATAATAATAAAAATAATAAATATAAGACTAATATATTGAGCATAAAATATATAAAAGTGCAAAGAATAATATAATTATAAAATAATAATAGATAATAATATATTATTATTATTATTATTATTATTATTATTATTATTATTATTATTATTATTATTATTATTATTATTATTATTATTATTATTATTATTATTATTATTATTATATTTAAATTATTTTTTATGTAATAATTATCATAGATTAATTGTCTTTATGATATTATTCTTTGATCTTAAAAACATATTCTTCTTTTTTACATGAGTTGAATTTTAAATTTGAATCTGAATTTTAAATTTCTCAAATTTCAGATTATTAAATTAAAGCAAAAACCAAAAAAAAAAAAAAAAAAAACAAAAACAAAAAAAAAAATTCTGAAAAGTCATTAAATTTTTAATACGTATATTGTGTTGTAAATAAATGCGAGAAATTGCTAAAATATTTTGTAGAAAGACCTACAAATGAGCGAGGGATATTTTCCAATGAGTTCTTAGACTCCCAATCCCCAATCCCAATCCCATTCCTCATTACAGTATTATTAGACTCCCAATCCCCAATCCCATTCCTCATTACAGTATTATTAGACCCAGAGTTGAGACTTTTTTAAAAACAAAAGAATGATGATGTCCAGTGGAGGAAAAACCTCAACGTGTAAATTCGTTTCCCCAAAACCGTTTCTTTTTTCTTTTTTTTCTTTTTTTCTTTTTGTTCAAAATGCAGAAGAAACAAACACGAGGCGGAGGACCCTCGAGTTTTACTCCTTCAGTTGTTGTCTGCGGACAAGAAAGGTTTTTTACACCTAATTTGTTTTGGAATGTGGTTGAGAACATTTACTAAGAGAATGGAACTGAAAAGACGATTCTGATACTTCAACAAGATTCTCATTTCTCAACATGAAATAGTATAAGATCAAACTTTATCTCTTCTCAAAGGATTACTTGCTCTAAATCTTCACAAATTTTCATTACACTAATGTTTCTTCAAAGTTATATATATATATATATATATATATATATACATATATATAATATATATATATATATATAATATAATATATAAAATATAATATAATATTATAATATAAATAATATAATATATATATATATATATATAATATATAAATAATATAGCCATGAGCAAAATATCATTCTGTGAATTGAGGATTACAGTGATAGAAGAGTGGAACTCTGAGCCTCGTATTATTCTTAAAATTTTATCAAGTCATTGATTGCGCTTTAAGCTTGTATGCCTTGATTTATTAAGAGAATCTGAGAATCATTTATAATATTTCCGGACCTTAAAAACAATTGTGAAGTTATCGATATCTCTCAGTTTCACGATCTTGAAGCCATAGCATGTGGAGGGTATCGCTTTCCTTCGTCTATATGGATGGAAGAACGCTTGAGAGATATTTCCTGTTTAAAAGAGGCAGGCAATACGGATAACATTCACTATCATTAAAAATACGCTATATATATATATATATATATATATATATATTATATAACTATACATATAATATAATATAGAACTATATATATATATATATATAATATATATATTATATAGATATAATATAAATATATATATAATATATATATATATATTAATAATATAATTATAATCTAATTATATATTATATATATAAATATATATATAGTAATAAATATATATTATATCTTTTTGTTAAATATATATATATAAAATATATATAAAAATATATAATATATATATATATATATGGACGTAGATAACACGCAAACGATTAGAGAGAAAACTGACTTTTATTTTTGTCCCAAGACAAAAAAAATATTTTTAAGCAAAAATAAGTCATTTAATATTCGTTTTACGATATTAATACTACTACTACTGCTACTACTTCTACTACTACTACTACTACTACTACTACTAATAATAATAATAATAATAATAATAATAATAATAATAATAATAATAATAATAATAATAATAATAATAATAATAATAATAATAATAATAATGATAATAATATAATATAATAATATAGTTAAAACCACAATAGAAAGACTGGATAATAATAATAATAATAATTAATAATAATACATAATATATATAATAATAAAAATAAAAATAAAATAATAAATAAATAGATAATAAAATTTATAAATAAATAAATAAATAAATAAATAAAATAAAAAAAAAATTAAAGAAAAGAGAAAGTATATATTGCAGGAACATGGGTGGACTTTTGTAATGAATAACTTACTAAGAAGAACGCTTGCTCGCGCTGTCATGTGCGTGCGTGCGTGTGTGTGTGTGTGTGTGTTGTGTGTGTGTGTGTGAGAGAGAGAAGAGGGGAGAGAGAGAGAGAGAAGAAGAGAGAGAGGAGAGAGAGAGAGAGAGAGAGTATGTGAGCGTGTGTGTGTCCTAAATCAAGATATAAATCAATCGTTTTGAGCACAAGAAAGGCCAGCACCGCTCCATAAATAAGCGGTTATTTGCTCATATTGCCTTAAATTCTATGGTTTATTAATTTATCTGAAAGAAAAAGAGCCGATGTAAGAGGAGGAAAGGATCGTTTGGAACTTTCCAAGAACTTAAATGATATACTACAAGTCTTCAACAATTTGCTCATTTTTAAAATTCCACGTACCGAATTGAGCGCATTCTCCAATTCATAATTTTAAAATATTATTACTGATGGAAATGCGTTTATTTTGCGTTTGGAACCAAGTAGGAAATACCTCCTCCTCCTCCTCCTCCTCCTCTTATTCCACTTCAACCCTTATGTATTCTCAGACTCCTCCCAGCTTATGGAATACTGGAAAGCCTTCTTAATAGATCTTATCATGATTTGTGGAGCAGCAATGGTGTAGCACACGGGCATTAGGGCATGGAAAGGCGGCAACAGCGGGGCACTTTATTAGTCTTTCACTGAACCGCTATGAAAATAGGCCGTCACCAACTATGGGAATGAAATGGGAGGGGAAAGGATCGCAAAATATCATTACATTAATAAACTTACCCAACCTATATTATAATTATATATTTTATTATTACAATATCATTATTATTATCTATTATTATTCATTATTATTATATTATTAATTATTATATTATTATTATTATTATTATTATTATTATTATTATTATTGTAAGCATTATAGAATACTAATAGTACGTTTGTATAAAATGTGCTTCGAAATGTTTATTTTTGAAGGCGAAGAAAAATCAAAAGAATGAAGCCAAGAGCAAGGACACCTAATGACTATTTCGCCCACGAGCAGCACGGATATTTAATTAATAAAAAACGCTCGCACAAATATCATCAGTGATCCATATAATTATGCTATTATTTTATGACAAATTAATAAATATAAAAAAAAAATATTAAATTAGTTATATTAAATTAGTGTGTGGCAAAGTTTTAATAATTAAAAAGATTTCACTTTTCAGATGAATTAATATACTTAAAATATTAAATATGCCAGTAGAAAATAATACATTTTCGAGGCATATATTTTTAGTGTCTCTCATTATTCATTATAATTTTACTATATACACAATTAAAACGACCTTATATCTACATATGGGGAAAGAGGGTAGGAGGGTTAGGAAGTCCCTATTACAAATCTGAAAAAGAATCCAGTAGAAGGCATTCAGTCGGTAAATAAGTTTTACTATACATTAGAAAGAAATTTTGATAAAGATAACTAACTGAAATTTCACATTTACCCTCAACATAACGTGAAAACTGATTAAATTTTCTTAGTTAGGGTTCGTTCATATTTATAGAGTTCACCCCACACTTGAAATAAGTCTTTAAATGCGTATATTGCAAGTTTAAGTAGCCCATTAATGCTAGCTATTTGTCCCACACTGGAACCAGATTTCACAACAAAGTCAAGAAAGTACTTGGAGATATCTCCAGTATAACTGGGAGACCCTCTGTACTACACCCTGCCAATCTTGCCTATTAGACACATCATTTGCCCTTTGGACCTCCTCCCACTTTCTTTGGATTTCAAATCTTTGCTTCGGATCTCGGAGTTGAAAGAGGAGAAAACTGGAATGACAGTCAACTGATGTAAAAATAAACTCCTGTCTCATTTCTCTCTAATGGATAAGCC
The DNA here is from genome assembly GCA_015478945.1 of Trachelipus rathkii. Lineage (NCBI taxonomy): Eukaryota > Metazoa > Arthropoda > Malacostraca > Isopoda > Trachelipodidae > Trachelipus > Trachelipus rathkii. The sequence continues at coordinate 20,552 of JABUQX010073669.1, read as the reverse complement.
TCATTTTAAATCGTCGACAAGTTTTGTTCATATTTTTTTGCATATATTCCTTTCCTTACAGAAGATATCATTTATTCTTCAAAGTTTATTTTACTGCCACCATATTAATATTAAACGAACATTAAATACAAATTATATTTATTGCTTCTGATTGTACATATTAATTTTATTTAGTTTTATACTAAATTTTAAATTTGCTTTCTCTTTTTTAATTTTAATTTGATTGATATATTTATATAATTAATAAATTTACGACTTCTTTTAATACTGAATAATACTACAATACACCTTAATTAGACATGCATAATGTTATAATTTTAATCTAATCACATTCTTATGTTGCAAATTTTACAAAATTTATCATTATTTTTATTTATGCAATATTTTAACATTTTATTATTATATTATTTTATTAGCCTATACTTTCGCTTTTACTATGTTACACCGTTTTGCCTTTTGGCTCGTAGTGGCATATTCAAATTTTGCATTTGGGCTTAGGTGTGTGTCTGTTTTCATAAACAAAGTAGTAATGTGTGTGGCCATGTGTGCTCT
>JABUQX010073669.1:0-15000 GCA_015478945.1 Trachelipus rathkii | reverse complement strand
ATATCATATATATATATATATATATTATATATACTGTATACTATATATAATATATATATATATTATATAATATATTACATTATATATATACTATATATAATATATATATATTATATATAAATATATATATAATAACTGATATATAATATAACATTATTGTATATATATTATATATATAATCCAATAATATAATATATATATATACACCTCACGGATTACATCACTATACTACTATATATATAATTCTTAATAAATATTATTAAATATATATATACCTTCTCACTCCTATATATATATATTATACAGTATATATATATATATACCCTACTATATTATATATATATATAATATATATATAATATACTAACAATATTATAATGATTATATATATATACTATATAATAATATAGAAATAATATAGTATACTAATAATATATATTATTTATATATAATATATTATATAATTATATATATATATATAATTAAATATATATAATAATATAAATAAATAAATATATTACTGCAACTAGAATAAACAACTAATATTAATATATAATATACTTTAAATAGTATACCCTTATAATACAAATACTAATATATATACTGCATATATATAACCTATAACATACCCATATATATAATAAATACAATATAGACTATATATACTACCTCGTACGATATCATTATATATAATATAATATATATAATATACATACTAATATATATATATAATATATATTATTATACATAAATATAAATATAATAATATATCACTAATTAATATAATATAATAATATACTACTTAAAACCACCATATAATCATACAACAATAATAATATACACAAAAACCAATATACTGATAACTAATATATACCTTATATATATATATATATATTATATATATATTATATATATCTATATATATATATAATAATACATATATATAAATATATGAATATATAATAAATACTATATATATTGTGAGGCGGCCAGTCATAGAAATAGTTAAATATATTTTGAAATAAACATAGGTCATAAAACTGGAAACACGTGCATCACTTAAACAATTTGGATGCATGAAGCCTGAGGGCATTTCCGGGTTTCGAGCATCCGCACAGCAGCTAACCAAAAAAGTACTATCAACAAAACGACATCAACAAGCAAATAACACTCTACAACTTCCCATCAGAGAATTCCTAAGCTGCAAGACCTTCCCGAGAACATAACTGAATTCTCGGACCGGTTTTCAACACCTGCTTTTATACTCATCTTGTGCACTTGCGACACCTGCTCCGAGCCGCTCCTCCTAATATTTACTTTATAACTCTTGCAGATTTGCGATCGTCGTTCCCAGATGTAAGAGAGCGTCGGAAAGCATTAATTCCCTCCAGGTGGATTGTTCGTTCACAGCTGGACATTCAGACTCATTGAAACGATAAAGCTTGGTATTACTTTATGAAAACAGAAAGCCATCTGTATCAAGCTTATTTTACATTATCATACATCACATCTATACGTAATATACCAATATACTAAATATTATTAATATATATTACCCCCCATCAAACATATACCTAAATAATCAATATAATTAATCACCTAAAATACCAAAATATACCCTACATTAAGTTATTTTAACGGACCCATATAACGATAAAATATAACAATATGTAACATCTACATGCGCTGACCTAAAATATATATTAATATATAATATATACTATAGAATATATTGTGTTGTTATGCGTAATATTGGATATAAGAGAAGTAATTTTGAAGAATCAATTTACCGACTATACAGAACGGGAAAAGCATGAAACTCGAAGACAGAGGAGGGCATCGAATACCAATTACAAAAACCGAACTTCAAAGCGCGCTCGAGATTCCGAAGAAAAAATCGATTTTATCTGAGACATTTGAACAATGATGTCAAAAACGCTTTACACATTCTTTCGATTCATGATTTCGTCGATATTTGTACCAGAAATTACATAGTTCAGCCTTCAATATAACTTAAGTTAATACAAAAGACAGGTCGTATTCACAAGATTCATAAAAAATACTCAGAACATCGTGTGCGTGCGTGTTCATGCCATAAAAAAATGAACCGAATATACTCGTTATAGAGTTTTTATTTATTTATTTTTTTTCCAAAATATTCTATAATAATAATATTTATCTAAAATCAACTGAGACAAAATAGAATTAAATAAAATTGGTATCCGATCAAAACCACAGATGATTTAAAAATAAAAATCTTCAAATATAAGCATTTCGAAGCAATTTTGATACAAACGTACGTAATAGTATTATATAATGCTCACAATATGCCTAATAATAATAATAAAATAAAATAATAATAATAATAAAATAATAATAATAATATAATAATAAATAATAATAAGTTAATAATAATAATTTTAACGCCGACAAACCACATTTCCTAATAAATTTCTCTAAACGAAGCAGCTTCCACACTTTTTGACCTTTTACACGTGGCATGCAACTTGACGCCTGAAAAGTGGTCATTGAGGGTGCTTTCATAGATTAGAAAGGAATCTAATTATAAAATTCAGGACTTTTTAAGACAATCTTTCGAAAATAATGGAACAATGGGTTTCTTCAGGTCCCTCATTTTAAGGGTCTATCCCTAGCTCACCTAAAGGGCTTTTAACTCCGTTTCTAAAATTTATTTGTTTTTGGATATTTTCGTCTTTTTTTTGCTCCTCTACAATAAGGTTGCCATTAACATTTTTCGAGGAAAAAAAATCATAATCTATTAGAATTCTTCTCCATCAATAGTAGTAGTAATAATATATTTATCTCAAATCGAGAATATATACTATAATATATTTATATATATATATATATATTATATATATATATAAATAATATATATATTATATATAAATTATATATATATATATATAGTATATATATAATATAAAATATATAATATATATATATTTCTTCAAATCGCTCAATATCGTGTTGTTGATGGGGCGACTTCTTCTTTTTCTGCAATAGTGGTGTTCCTCAGTTTCATCTCCTACATTATTCTTGCTTTTCATTAATGATCTTCTCGTCGCACATCTAAACTCTATCCATCATATGCGATGACTCGACCTCATTCCAACTCATTTCAATCTGTCCTTCTTTTATTCTAGAATTGCCTCTCGTCTAATCGATCGAGAAAAAGAATCGAATCGGAAACGATTCCACTTCTCGTGATCTGGATAAATTTCCGGTTTTGTCGTCTCAACCTTGTGAATTAATTCTTTAAAAACCAATTTACAAATCTCCCCTCTAAACACTTCTAACTTCTATCTCTTTCGACATTCTCCGTCTCTACGTTACAATATAAAACATCTTGGCCTTAAACCATAAAACAAAAAAAATGTCTTGGAATACCCTTCATACCCAATGGTTCTAAGCGGCCTCCAAAGTAAACTGGCGAGTTCTGTTTAGACTGCGAACTTTTTTTCCTCTTCTCAGTTACTCCAGCTATACAAGGTCTCATCCGCCCTTGTATGAAAGTACTGCTCTATATCTAGGGCCAGTTTCACCCGACTTTGGATAGGTCAACATCAAAGGCAAAGACTAATAAAAATGTCTTACTTTCTAGTTACTGCCCTCTCTTTCGCCGATGTTGTGCTTTCTCTTTCATATAGACCGAACTGGCAAGTGCTCGAGAGCTTCACTCACGCCACCACCTTTAACGCCCGTAGCACAAGGGGGCTATTCGGACCATGATTTGTTTTCATTAGCAACTCAGACTAGTTCGCTGCGTTGGACCTCCTTCTTTCATGCACCTCGTTTCTGTGAATTCCATCTCTCCATATTCTGTCGCTTTTTTACTCAATTTTAAATCACCCCTACTTTAACAATACTGTGCATCATCCTGCGTAATTGGATTAGACTAAATTTATGTTAATATATACCACACCAACTACACAACCTGCTCAGGCTGTCCGTGAGCCGTTGTGATAAATGTAAACAAATATACTTAAACAATATAATATTATAATATATATAATAATAATACTAATAACACTATAGTATATATATATATACTATAAAATTACTACTATATATATAATAATAAAAATATATATAAGCCTAATAAATATATAGTAGCAACATCTATGAACATAAAAAGAACTGTCAAACGGAAGCAACATGGGCCCTACACAAAACCCATCGTCCACACTCACTGCCAAGAAAACCAATCAACAAACATGCTCTTGCAAATCCACAAAGCACCCAGCTTGCGCAACACTATCATACAGAATACACAAAGTCTAAGACTAAATGTCTCGATGCAAAATCAATCTAATAGCACCCTTAGGCTCAGTACAAAACATATTTATTTATACACAAACATTACTACAACTAAGTAAAAAAAAACTAAAAAATCTATATCTAAAGATAGATATACACTAGTATAACACCACTAGCATTTTTCAATAACATTCTATAGATAACATGCGAATTCAACCCCTTAAATAAAAAAAACAACTATAAAACCACACGTAAACTAATAACCTCCAACTTTGCTTAGACTCAGAAAGATATTACTACCTATTGATTACCAAACCACCATATACCTAATCCCAAGTCCCTTCTTAAATGTTGCAATCGAGATTGCACCAAACAACCTCTACTGGCAAAACCATTCAACAAATATTAACCAACCATAATACGAATAATACGCAATAATTCTAAATAACTACTAAGATGGCATGACTTTCTTCTTAATTTTCTAATTATGCCCGCGACCTATCACACCAAACAAAACAACAACCACTAACATCCCGTCCCGTTGCCCCTACTATGAAAACTCTCTGATTCGCTCCGTATCTTATACAAATACAATGAAAATACTTCTATGTTCACCGAAACTCAACAGTAGAATAATATGAATCCCACCTGAGAATCCGCCATCTTCTGGCAGAAAAACATTCCAATCAACTCCTATCAGCCCTCTTCCTCAAGCTCCTTACTTCTCAAACTCCAGAAATTCATCCTTGTGCTCTACGTTGCACTCTCTCTAGCATATCTAAGTCTTTCTTTAAAGTGGCCCAAACTTGTGAACAATACTTTATTACTGCTAAACACAGCTTATTATCAGTTTACTTTTACTTCCTTGTCTTGATAAACAACATTCGATTATTTATTGCCCAGATCTTATCATAGCTTTATCATTGCCTTCACAAACACGCTGACTTACCTACTTCAATTTACATGCTATAATCACACCTAAATCTTTTTCTTGCGCTTCCAGACAGACTCAGAGCCATCCCCTTCATATCATAGTATAAAACTTTATCTTGAGTAACTGAGGTGATAAGAACCTTACAAGTTGTTTCGACTATTAAAAATTCATTTGCCACTTACTGCCCACCCGAAGAAGTATATCAAGAACTCTTGCCACATCTTTATACATCCTAACTATCCTAAAAAACTGGAGGTGGGCCACTTTAGAGTGGTACCTCATCTGCCACAACTAGAAACCTGATGCATTTAAGTTCCGGTCATAAATCATTAATATACAACTATCAGATGAGGGAACAATAGTGGCCCAAATCACTGAGTTACCCTGCTGGCGACACCACTCCTTCACTATTTTCCCTGATGACCTTATTGCCATTTAGTTGTCACACTGACTGTTTCCTATTCCACAACCACTCTTTATCCAACCCATGACACCACTCCACCATATACCACACTAGCTATAACTTCGTATCATCAGCCTATAATGTGGAAAAACCTTATCAAAAAGACTTTGTAAAGTCTATATTATGAATATGCAACAGATCTCCTCAGCTCAATTCAAGTCAGTAATTCATCCATAAATCTAACAAGGTTGATCTGACATGACCTACCCTTCTGAAACCAGTGCTGGGAGTCGATACAAATACCTTGATTATCTTCTAAATATTTCTTTATATGACTTCGAGTAAAACATTCACAAGAACCTTTTATAAACCAGAGATGTTAATCTAACTAGGCTATAATTCCACTTTACTACGCCTTTCTTATAAAAATAGCACAACATATAGACTGTTTCCAAGACTCAAATACTGATAACCTCACCAAATGTTACAGACTCGCTTAAAAAATCAGAAATACAGGATGCCTATTGCAATCATGGTAGGTACTACCCTCCTGTCAGGAAACTCTACCATAATAATTTCATCAGGGCCTACAGCTTTTTCTTGAACTCAATGATGGTCGAGTAAACGTCTCAATATCTGTTACGCTTCAAATTCAAAATTCTGTAAATCTACTTTGATTACATGCAATACACAGAACTATATAGTCTCCAAACTAATTATCTAATCTTTCCTCAGAAACACTGAAGCAACAAAGCAAAAATAAGCATTGAAGACAATAATTGACCAACTCCATACAATCTGAACTCACTAAATTCACAATTAATTGGACCAATCTGTCTCCCCTATTCTTACTTTCTAAATTCATAAAAAAACTAAAAAAAATTCTTCAGGTCCCTAATTAATATATTCTAGCAAATTAATTTCATGCCTCTCAATTTCAACTTTCTTGTGAGATTCATTTCTTATTTTTCCTATTAATATATTTAACATCAATCTTCCCTATTACTACCTTGAATATTTTAATAAACAATCTACGCTTTTCATTTATTTTCTGTCTGTACCTCTCTATTCCACCAAACAGATTTATCTCTTCGCCACCCTAATGAGGATTTAATCTATGCTAAAACAACTGACTGAACATCATTAAAATATCTTTGGAATGTTCAATTCAGAATAAAAACAGTTTTAAGTCTTTAAAAAAACTCACTATCAATATCCCAGTCAAGTTGTACCTAAGCATCGCTCTTCGAAATTGGTAAATCACCATTTCGGAAAATCTAAGATCGTTTTCCAAAATTTATTAACTCAAATTTGGGTCCAGATGAATATCACTGTCATCATTAAATCTAATTATATATGAGTCAATGAGTCTTAAATTCTCCTACAACTCTAACCTCACATCCACCTTACTTTTCATCATATAGTTATAATATTAAACTAATAGTACATCGCTGTTCTTGTGAATTCATGGACTGATCTGGCCAAAAATGATGATCTAGGTATTACAATTTATTCAATACAAAAAACTACTATGTCCATATAGACAGGAATCCCATATGAATATGCTCCAGAAAATTCCTAAAAACACCCATTTATCCACTTTACCTTTTTCTATACCCAGCCAATATGCCACCAGCATGCTCAAATTTCGTTCACAATTCCGACGTTCTAATTCATGACTATGGCCCCAGAGATCATATAAACAATGCCCCAATTATCATGGTTTATTGTACATTAAGGATATCTACCCCACACCGATCTTTCAATATCATATTAGTTTTAAAGTCACGCTCATATAACTCAAATTGAATATTTGCTTAGACATAAAGCCCAATTACACCACCCCCCTTGCTCTTTCCATACGCTGACTATAAATTAAAGTGAATATCCGACTATTCATATATCCTGCAGAGAGATGCCTCCCAGTATATTCTTTCATTACCCATTCGCCTCAGTTTATGCCAAAATTCAATATCTAGATTTCATCATTATATGGATATAACTAATCAGTAATCAAATCCTTTATTTCTAAGCTAATGAGTATATTAAGTGTAAAGCACCTTGATACTTCGAAGATGCTGCTTCTTCTTTATCCGGCTCATCATTATTATATGTGAATCATGTAACAACCCATAGTTTTATTTAATCTCATACTATTACAGTTACCATTGCTATTATTCGTAATCCGACCGACTATAGCCCACATCAACCAACTTCACCATAAAGAATATTTTTGAATAAACCAAGTACCTCCAAACTGAGTACTGAAAAGCCAACCACTTTTACTTTATGACTCAGCGGTGAACTCACATCTGACTGGACAGCTCCTCCTTTATCAGAAAATTCTCTCACACAAATCCAAAAACTATATTTTCTGAAACCATAATTCCCTAACCCTTTATTTACACCTACAAGCAACCTATACTATCCTCCCTGCACCCCGCACCTTAACCTAGGTAAAATCAGCAGAAATCAAATGCACCTTCTCTCACTAGCTTTACACTCTCTAGGAATCAACTACACTAATCTCGACTACATTCAATTCTATATACTATCTAATGCCAATCATACACTTTTTACACACACTGCACAATCAACATTGACATCAAATTGCATAGAATCAATCTTTCATCGACTATCCTATACACACGATACTCCACTCACTCTGGCTCAACGAGTAACATTACATCTCAAATCACTTCTTTATAATCACTTATTTGAAAGTCCTCTATCTAGAATATTCGTACATTAAGAGTCTCCAAATTAGACAAATGAAATCCCAGTCTTCCCTTTAGGAAAACTTAACATTACCATTAGCTCTCTTTATCCTATCCATTAATGGAAGAAGCTCCGAAACTGTTACTCCAGACAGGTTCACAGGCTGAACTGACTTTCGAGAACTCTACTTATTATCATTCTAATCCCATAACTCTCATTCATCTGACAGACACTAATTAATACAACATACTATCCCATTATCCCCTCTTCTTACTGCCATAGGTGGAATCACTATTCCTATCACCATCCAATAAATCCGCCTCCCACTCTCGCCTCGTCATCCTTAACTAACGTAAATTTTCCTACACTTCCTCTCTCTAAAACTCAAATAAACAAAATACTTCAATTACATTCAGAATAATTTTCCATTTATACTATAGCCAAATCTTGTTACAACTTAACAACGACAATTGCTCTGCATTCAAACCAAACAAAACAGAGGCGAATCATTCAACATATCACTCTCACGAGGTCCCATAAGATTACCACACGAGTATACCATTACTTTAAATTATTATTGAGCAAATTTTACTAACTATGGTACCATTATCTTTACGAACTACAGTATTAAATATCACTAAAGCCTAAAAAGAAATAGAACTAATATCATTTAACAGGTTAACAATTTAAACAAGAAATAGTGAATTTCAAAAAGTATAATAGTATATATATATATAATATATATACTATATAAATATATATATACATATATATATATTATATATATACTATATATATAATATTATACCTATATACAGTTAAGTTTCCTACAGAGTCGAGCACAGCATTGAGCTCCCTGCGTGTGAGTGTTCTGATCAGTGTTACGCTGATAAAGAAACGTGTTTCCGAGATAACGTAAGTGCTTTTACAGATAAACCGCGGCTCGGTTTTATCTTCGGTGTATTAATTAATATTACGTTGTTCAAATTAAAAAAATGGCCTAATATAAAATATTTTAATGAAATTAAAATAAAATAAAGAATAAATAATAAAAGAATTAAATAAATTATATATAAAATACCCAAGAACACAACGAACTGCACCGCACCGCACCGCAAAACACCGCACCGCACGCCCCTACACAGCACAAATATACATATAAAATTATATCTCTATAATCTATATATATATATATATATATATATATATATATATATATATATAGTATATATATACTTATATAATATATTACTATATTATATTATATACATATAATATATATATATATATATATATATATATAATACTACTATATAGATATATATATACATTAAAAGAATCGTATTTCGCCAAGAACTCGATTCATGAGTCGAAAAAAAGAATTCCTAGTTAAGAGAGATCGATTTTTTACGCACTCCGACTCGGGCTCCGGCTCCGGTCCAGGCTCCGGCTCTGACTCCGCGCTCCGACTTTTTTTACGCGCTCCGACTCCGACTCCGACTCCGCTTCTGCCAGCGCGAACGAATCTGGTTCAGCCTCTGAAGTTCTTTTTCTTATTATGATATGATTATTATTATCTATTATTGAATTTTTTATTAATGTTTATTATATTATTATTCATTATTAATTCATTATTAATTTATTTATTAGTTATTACTTATTATTATATTGAAATGATTTTTGTAGGCCTGCCGGGTCCGGCTCCAGGGCTCAGCCTATGGCTTCCGATATACATCCAACAATGGATATGAGAGTTACGATATGCGGACCTAAAATTTTGGCCGAGGGGGTTAGATGATGAGGTCAACCTCGTTCGTAGACGACGTTCACGTCCCCGTGCGGTCCCGAAGGGGACACCCATCCCTTGAAAAAATCCGAAGTGTTCGTAATTGGCATGAAATTTGAAGTGAGAGCATCAGAGATTGAAATTTTCTAGAAAGAGGGATATGGCACATCTGAGGCAGTGGCTCCAGGGCACACGGTGCTGGACCACCAACGGTAGCGAGTTAATAAACATTCATATAACAACAAAGTTGGTGTCCTTATAAGGTTATCGAGACCGTAGAGCATGAATATGATATATAAATCCGATTAATAGGGTGTCCTAGGACCCCTCGAGGGGGTCCTGACTCACAACAAAGCACCAGAGTGCAAAACAGAGGGTCCGAAGGCATGAAAGGAAGAAATAAGGGAATGGAGCAAGATATAGAGGACGTCTGACTCAGAAGAAGATATACAGCCGACAGCTCGGTGCATGGCTCACGGTGCATAAACAACAAAACGATGCCAGTAAAATATTTGTGTGAATAGATACAATTTGGTACATATACCTACTACTATGTTATTAGGGTCTGTAGAATTTCGAAAAAAATGGGTTCAGGACACCAATCAAAAAAAATAAAAAATAAAAAATAAACAAATAGATAAAAAACAATAAATAAAAAATTTCATATTCTTTTGAATAAATTATCACTTTACAAAATTTATGGTTTTGTACATACCCTGAAGCAGTAAGAATCAGTAATCAACACCGACCATCCAACCACCCTCCTGTCCAGTTTGTATATTTTTTCATAATATTTTTATTTGGAAAACAATATTATCTATTGATCTATCGATCTATTAAATTCAGGTCATATTTTTACTAAAATTGTAAACATTATACATAACCGTAAAGCAAGTAAATCCAGTCAAATCAAACCCACCATCCAGACCACCTTACTGATCCAGTCGTGATCTATTGATCTTATTGAATCTATTGATCTATTGATCTATTGATCTATTGAATTCAAATGTGTTATTTTTACTAAAATTGTAACGTTTTACATACCACCTAAAGCAGTATAAACCAGTAATCAAGCCACCACTCCAGCCACCCTCTCGTGTCCATCCATTGAGTCTATTGATCTAATTGGATCTATATTCAAAGTCACATATTCGCAGCATCATTTTTTATAAAACAGTAGCAATAAAAGGCAAGTTCTCTTATTACAACACGCATCATTCAAAATATGCTGACGGTAACGCAAAGTTTTCACATATACTAAAACTTACTTAGGCACACTCTGACTAGGAATACTAATCCAAACGACATTACCTAACAATCTTAAACAGAAATAACGGATCGTTAACGTTAAACAAAAGTTTTAACACCACTAACAACAGCGTAAAGTACACTAAAACTAACTATTCATACAAAAAAACGCTAACTTATTTCACACTTGGTCCAAGCAATTCATCTAACATAACAAAATTGTTATCTTTACCATATAAATTAGGTAATAATTATAACAACAAAATTTACACATTTTTAATGATTGCTTCAATATATTCATTACAGACCAGGAAAAGTATGCAAGGCGTAACAAAATTTCACTTAAAATAAAGCCAAATAACCAGTGCCCTAGAACTAAGAACTGAAGGAATATACAACGACAAAAGCTGACACATCGTTAAAGCAAGAATAAAAACTGCTAACCATTACCACATGGTCCAAATTAATCAAACAGTAACACGTAGCTAACAAGGTCACAAAAACATAAATCCATTCATACTTATCAAACCATCACCAACATGACAATGTTAATTTACTATAACCATAAGTAATATTTACGCAAACCCAAAATTATGCATACCCTACCTGACCATCTCAAACCAAACGGGATAAAGAAACAGAACAAAGTTAAAAGTTTTACACTCCACCGTCTTGTGTAAAAGACAATAAGAACTATGAGCATAACATACTTACAACCACAACAACCAGACGAGATAAACAGCATCCATTAACAATACTTAGCCAATAAGCGAACATACAGGGAAGTAAATAAACACAGTTTATTCATTATATTTTAAACATACCTAATTTTCATTAAAGAGAGCGTTATATAAATACATAAAAAATATACAATAACATAAAAACAATGTTTATTTTAAATAATAAATATCATTCTAATCAGAGAACTTAGGATTCAACATAACTTGGGTCCTTCGTAATATCTCTCTAAATATTCATAACCCTTTGAAGAATAGTAAGCATTAAATGCCTTCAGCAACACTAAATCCATTTTCGGCGCATTATGGTCGATTCAGCAGCACTTCATTCTCTCATACAGAAGAAGAAAACAACTCTCAGTCCAAGCTTGATAGTTTTTAACGCACTTATGTATACTGCATTTATAGCGGAAACCACACTGTTCGGTATACATTATCGAATAGAATCTACCGTACATGTTATGTGCTATTATACTGTATTAAGTCCTCAAGGCCATATGTCAACATCGATTAAGACTCGATGTTACATTCGTTTTCATTATTTTAAAAAGCCATGCTGTAATAATTTGTCAGATGATTCGAACTGTCGAAACCTAGTACACGTTACGCTAATAAGGTCACACAAATCGATGGGTTTCCAGATAGCACGCGCCACAATCAATGAGTTTTCAATATCTTTCACACGACGAAACACAACGGTCAATTCTATTAGAACCACTTCACGCTGTTTTGCCAAATTAGATATTTCACTACGTGCGTCGAATCCATCGGAAACACAACACTTATTCCTCTACCCAGCCTCTCGCGATTGTCGATATCTTGATAATCCATCTTCAACACAACTGTAATAAGGGTGCTCTCTATATGTTTGATTACTCTGACGGGAATTACTAAGCAATGGTAGCGACCACCACCATTCGTTTACGAATTAAATGTATTTAAAATGACACATCGTTGGAGAATAACGGAAACTCCTCGTGAACGATATCCAACAACAAGCCGTAGAGATGCGGGATGTCATCGTATCAAACACGGCGGAAATATCATACTGAAAAGAAATAGAGTGTATAACAATCCTTAAAGGTAAAATGAGTTACTTTCTTCAACCAATTCAAAGAAGTTAAACAAAATACACGCACACGAACGAACTAATCAGTTCCACAACCAGAGTATTAATCAATATCTCGTTAGACAACAACACACAACAAGCAACAACACAAAAATAACATACGTACAAAAATAAGTTCTTATATTATTACATAAACCAACGAATATACACGCTAACGATAAGCATTACAGAACTAGAGAAATAACTGTACAATGGACAAAAGCCTAACACAACCGTTACACTAAATAAACAACTACATTAACAAAATACCATTTCACTAACAACAGTAAAGACCTAGCACAGCGTACAAAACAGAACCTATTCGACACTTCTTTTCAAGCATATCTCTAAGATATCAATGTTAATTTTACAAACACTGCTTTGTTTAACGCTTGGTATTCGGTATCATTTCCGATAAACATAGCACAAAAAATGAGTTCATTATATATTCAACCAGCGAAAATATTGCTAACATAACAATGTTTCAACATTAATAAAGCTATAAAGCATAGCAATTCATATGAATTAAAGAAAACTAACTGTAAACAGACAAACTTAACACAACTTACCCACTATAAACAAGTTGAGGATAACAAAAGTTCTACCCTGAGCACCACGTAAAGTAAAAACTAGCAAGTTGCAATGACAAAACGTAACCTATTCATACTTTTTCCAAGCATGTTACTAAAGCATGACTAACGTTAGTTTTTACAAAAAACACAGTGACATATTAATCAAAAAATTTATCCATAACCTTGTCTAATTATCATACAGACCAACGGAATAACTGTAAACATAACAAAGTTTGGATCCGAAACATACAGTAAAAAATAAGTTCTCTTGAATCCACAAATATATGTAAATTGCAAATAGTTTAGCGATTTTTTAACAGCAGAAATGACGTAAATTCAGCTGATAAATCAAATCATCAACCCTCCCTACCCCTTCCACCATGACCTATTGATTTTATTGATCTATTGATCAATGCTCATTATTTCGAGGTATCATTTCGGCTTAAACCATAAACACACAAAGTAAGTTTTCTATATACTAACTATCGAAATATATGCATAACGTTGAGCAAAGGTTCATTTAACATTATAAATCTAACATACATGACCTGAACTAAGAATATTAATGTACAACGACAAACCTAATAACACCATACGTACGAATATAACTACTAACATTAACAAACTTCCGCACTTAACACAGTAAAGTACCTAACACTTCGTACAAAACGTAACCTATATACACTCTTTTTTCAAGCATATCTCTACCATATCAATGTTAATTTACATTATACATGTAATCAATTTAACAAAAATTTAGCAATAACCCTGGTCTTAATCCTCAATACAGAACACGAACATATAAAGCTAACGTATCAAATTTTTTACAATCAACTTCGTAAATATTTCAACTAAACAAATTTATCCATATTCCTCGTCATAAATATCATAAATCATCCAACGGAATAAATGCAACATAACAAAGTTTTAACCAAACATAATAAAAATATAACAAAAATTATTAACAAAAATAAATAAAAATACAGTTCTATTGAATAAAATATCACAGATATTCAATAGATTTACCACCGATTATTAAAGCAGTAAAAGAAACTCAGTAAATTACAAACCATCCATCCTGACAATCACTACACCATACACCAACCAGTCTGACTAGATCTAATTGATCATAATTCGATTCAAGTCATATTTCGAGTATCATTTTGGATAAACATAACATAAAATAAGTTTCTTATATATATCTCTCTCTCTT
>JABUQX010073668.1:17500-19299 GCA_015478945.1 Trachelipus rathkii | reverse complement strand
TAATTAATAATAAATCTTAATAATATTAAATGATATTTACAAAAAAAAAAAAAATATTAAAATAATAATAAAAAATTAAAAAAATAAAAAAAAAAATAAAGACATTAAAAATAAAAATAATAAATATAATAATAATAACTAAATAAAATTAATATAATAATATAATAAATAATAATAATAATTAATTTAATAATAATAATAATAATAATAATTAATAAGAATAATAATAATAATAATAATAATATAATAATAAATATAATAAGAAAAATAAAAAAATAATTAAAAAAAAAATAATTATACAAAATTAAAAATAATAATAAAAAAATAATAATAAAAAAAATATAATTATGTAATAAATAATAATAATAAATAATAAATAATAAATTATAATAATTAATAATATAATAATAATAATAATAATAATAATAATAATAATAATAATAATTGTTTTATATTAATAATACGTTTTACTCCTAATTTTAATTATCTGAATGATTTGAGAATGTTTCAATTTATTAAGAAATTACTAAAATACTTATAACCTTTAATTAATAATAAATAATAGCAATAGATAATAATAATAATAATAATTCATTCATAATTCTAATCATAATCATAATCATAATCATAATCATAATCTAATCAATAATCATAATCATAATCATAATCATAATCAATCATAATCATAATCATAATCATAATAATAATAATCATAATCATAATCATAATCATAATCATAATCATAATCATAATTCATAATCATAATAATAAATAATCATAATCATAAATAATAATAATATTTAATGACAATTGATAATATAATTAGTAATGAATTCATTAAAATGTAATTAATAATAATGAATAATAATGAATAATATAATAATTGCTTAATAAAATAATAATGAATAATAATGAATTCTAAAATTAGTTTAGTTAATTTATAATTTCTTTTTTTATTTTTTTTTTTGTTTGAGAATTTTAAAGGCGAGGATTTTGAAAGAATAAAAATAAAGAAATGTATTCAAACTCAAACTCAATTGTTTATAAAAAAAAAAAAACCTTTCGTGAAGAATAAAACCCGTGTAAGACTAACAGAATAAAAAATGATTCGAAAACGAATTTTTTTAAAATTTTTTAGAGTGAATAAGAAATTTTTATTTTTATAGAAACTCTATACAACACCTTCATCTGATAAAAAAATCTTATATTTGGGATATTATATGTAAGATATATTTCACAAACCTCCGACAGATATCATTTTATCAGTCTAATAAGTTAATTATTATATATTTAGAAATATTTTATTTTGTATGTATCAAGAAAATAGTTTTTTTCAGTCCAGGAGTTCAGCCTTTTATGTTTCCTTTTCTTTTCGATCCGAATCAGATATTCTTAAGAAAAAAGAAAAGCTTTTGCAAGATTTGCTTGTATGTAATAGATGAAAACTGCTTTTATAGAGAGAAGTAAATGGTTGAATTTAAGAATTTTATAATTGGTGGAGATGGACAAGCACTCTGTCTGCCACATTGACCCGGACGACTCGTACTCTTCATTCAAACCAACGTTCAATATTGAAGATATTGAATAATGATTAGACAATTAATATTAATATAAATTTGCTGGAACAAAAGAAAGAGGAGAAAATCTGAAAATAGATAATAAGAGAAGTGAAAATGTACAATGAAGAGATTGAAAGAAAGATAGGAAGAGTTAGATAGATATAGAAATTAGAGCAATCATGTGAAATATATAGAGGAGTCTAAATAGACGAGGAGACAGGTGAAGAAGAGAGGAGATGC
>JABUQX010073668.1:12500-15000 GCA_015478945.1 Trachelipus rathkii | reverse complement strand
CACTTTCATGTCAACGATTTCATTACTTCGCTTAACGAAATCATTTTCTTCCAAAACAAAAAATTCAAATATTCATCTTTCCCCAAACAATGATAACAATGTCTGTCACTAAACATGCTACCATGATGTTAAGAATTGAAAGGAGATTTCAGAACTTTTTCATTTGACTCCAGTTTCTTATTCTGTTTGTTCTGTATAAAGGCGTTTCGTCTTTGTATATAGAGTTCCCACTACGACAGGGATCGTTACAAAATACAAACTCTTGCAAGAATTGCAATTAAGTCTTTTGAGTCTTTTCTTATACTTCAACTATTCCATAGGACAATGGTTTTCCAAATTTTCGGTAAGATACTTGCGTCTTTGAGGACTATCTCATGTGACTAGTCTAATTATTTCTCTGTCTAACCCTCTGAGCATCATCACGAGTAGCTTTGGTAATTTCTGTACACTCTCTACTGGTAGATTCGGAAACACACTTGCTTCCTTTTTCATTTCCATATCTTCATTTTATTCATTTTCAGAAGTTTTGATTCAGGAAACATCGGTATTGATTCTTAGGACCGTCTTGATTTACCATATATCCATACATTTTCGGATTTTCATGCAAATTCACGTCTTTTTATATCGAAGGTGACAATCTCTCTCTCTCTCTCTCTCTCTCTCTCTCTCTCTCTCTCTCTCTCTCTCTCTCTCTCTCTCTTCTCTCTCTTCTTTCTCTCTCTCTTCTCTCTCTCTCTCTCTCTCTCTCTCTCTCTTCAATATATATATATATATATATAGTATATATTATATATATATAATATATTAGTATATATATATATATATATTATATAGGATATATTATATATATATTATATATATATAATTATATGTAATATATATATAATTAATATAGTAATATTATTATTAATAATAGGAATTTTAAATGAAATAAATAATTTGTGGAAAAAAAATTGTGAATAAAAAAAAAAAAAACTGTGGAATTTTTTCAAATATTTTAATAAGTGAAAACTTACCTCGTAAAATTATAATATTAATTATTAATTATAATAAATCTCCAATGATGAATAAATTAAACATCAATTAATAACTAAATATTCTGGCGCACAAACAGACATTAACAGTTACACAATTAATGACCTGTTCTCACTGTATAGAAACGTTGACTGAAACAATGCTATCAGGTCCCATATCTTATCAAAAGATAGAAATTAAAACTAAAAATATTAATTTATTATTATGATTATAATTTATAATTATTTTATTTATAATTGTTCTTCTTATTCTTATTTTTAATGTTACTGTTACAATTAAGTTATATCAGTTTTAGATTAGTCACTTGTCCTCTGCAAATATGTTTTGTAAAGGGCTAACAGTCATCTTCAACATTAAATGTATTAATAATATTACAACCGTTTTAAAACAATCGTTGTTGCTTTTAATAATAATAATAATAATAATAATAATAATAATAATAATAATAATAATAATAATAATAATAATAATAATAATAATAATAATAATAATAATAATAATATTATTATTATTTGCTGCTGACCACTTCGCTTAACGGGTTGGTGTACGTTTGCAAGTGAGCGAATCATCTTCCTTAAACGTAGAGGGTAGTCAGTATAATTATTTGGGGCTCATAAAACGAGCCGGCTCAATAAAGAGGTTTTGTTGACTATCATTTAATGATTTAAATAAAACTATATCCAAATTTGATTTCAGTATTATTTTAAAGATATAATCATTTATTAGGAAATTCTGTCTAATATTTTATGTGACATAATAAATAACAAAAGGAGGAAGTAAGTTTCATTTCTCATTCAATTAATTTACATGAGTTTAAATGAGATACTTATATATATATATATATATATATATATATATATATATATATATATATATATATATATATATATATATATATATATATATATATATATATATATATATATATATATATGATAGAGAGAGAGAGATATATGTTTTAGAGAGAGAGAGAGAGAGAGAGAGAGAGAGAGAGAGAGAGAGAGAGAGAGAGAGAGAGAGAGAGAGAGAGAGAGAGAGAGAGAGAGAGAGAGGCATACATTCCATTCTCTATTCCTTGAACTAAAACTGGCATATATTGGTTTATCAGAAATTATCATGGTCTTTACATTTCACCCAGAAATGACAAAAAAACACCTCTTCGAGATCAAATAAAAATTTTTCTTCATAGAAAATGCAACAATCTTTCTGGTTCTCTACCTCACACTCTTTCAAACATTTTGCCCCTGGTTCAATAAAGTACTTATATATATATATATATATATATATATATATATATATATATATATATATAATATATATATATATATATATATATATATATATATATATATATATATATTGTATATATATATATATATATATATATATATATATATATATATATATATATATATATGCAGAATAATTCATCCATATTATTAACACATTATTCTTCTTTTAAAAT
>JABUQX010073668.1:0-2500 GCA_015478945.1 Trachelipus rathkii | reverse complement strand
TCACTAACACGTACCTACAAAAATCGCCCAATAAAATTTTATTAAACACCCCCTCCCCAAAATTTTCCCCTATAGAAGAAACACTTGTCCAGAAGAGGCAAAATTGACCTGGCCCAGATTAGGTCACCTCCTCACCGACAACTCACACTATTTAAATATGACAACGTTACCTCCCCCACCTGCACCAGATTTCACATTTCCCAGGACACAATAGAGCACCTCCTTCTGGGGTGCCCGCTCTCGGATGGCCCCACTCGCGGCCAACTTCTCTATATCTTTCCTCTTCGGACGTGGAACAGCCCAAGAGGCGGTGGCCAGGGGGAAGAAATAAGTATAATTATATATATATTATATATAGAGTAATGAAATATAGAGATGATAGATAGAATACATATGAATGAAGATAGAGAGATAACTGAATACGATATAATAATATTATGATAAAGAGAGAGAGATAGCAGACGAGAGATGAGTATATATATATATATATTATATATCTTTCGTATTTGAATTCTTATTTTATTTTTTGATTGAGGATGGGACTAGTACTTTAGGTCTCCTTCGAGGACTTAGACCACGCTTGGGGCCGAGCCCTGTATATTCGCCGCCCTGAGAGATTGCCTAGTTTGGCCTAGACGGGTTAAGATCAGGTCTCTGTGAAGAACGGGTATATAGCTTGGATCTACTGGAGAAGGCTATATACTTTATGAAAGGCCTGCTTAAAAGTTTTTATGTAAAATGAGATGTCTCTTGTATGTTCATGGTTGAGCGATGAACTAGATGTATATAAGTTTGTATAAATGATAATAACTAGTAGATTTTCCGCAATTATTGAGTTAAGTATGATATGAGGGATTTTTTTGTAATTTTATTTGTTTTATTAAATATTAATTGTGATAAATTATGATAATTGTAGATAAGCTATAGATGAAACATATTATTTGGAACAGTATAATACACAATTTGTCTAGTAGTAAATCAGAAATTTCAGCAACGCGCGCGGTCCGATCCCGCCATCTTGAGTGAGATTGGGAGTAGCTAGCCGCTATTTTTAATGGGGTTAAAAAGCGTTATAGATTAAAGGGTTAGACCTATAATGAATTGTTACTTTTTTAATTGTATGGCATAAGTCTATTTAGATTATTTTATTATCTAAAATTTCAAAAAGAATAAAAGAAGAATTTTGATCGTAACATGTAATAGAAATTTGCAAAAAGTAGATTATTTCTATAAATGTTGAGAGTAACTTTCGTGCTGAGCACGTGTAGCACGAGTGCAGGAGTCGCCTCTGGATTTTTTTGCATGTTTAAAATTAATATGATATAGATATAGATTTTTAGTATAACTTATATTAGTAGAGAGAGAGCTTATGTAGATATATATAGATAGACGTATAATAGAGTTAAGAGATTTTTATATATTTTTTATATTTAATTGAATAGTTAATATGATATACATATAGGATATATATATATATAGAAAGATATATAGAAGAGATGATGTGATTGAAAACACTGTACTATAATATATATATATATATATATTAATATATATATATTAATGATATTATATATTTAATAATATATATATATATATTATATATATAATATAATATATATATATAAATATACTATAATATATATATTATATATATATAATATATTATATAATTATATTAATATATAATATATAAATATATATATACATAGTATAATATATATAATATTAATATATATATATATATTACTTAAATATATAATATATATATTAATATATTATATATTATTAATACTTTATATTTATATATATTATATATATATATATATAATAATATTATATATTAAATAATATATATATATATATATAATATATACTTATATTAATATATGGAAGAAAATAATATTTGCCATATATAGCTATAAAAAAAATATCAACTAAGCGGTACAAAAACTCTTACATTCAGTATTAAAATATTTTCAGTATGTAAATTTTCATTCAGCTTTGGAGCTTGGTTCTCTTTCAAAATCCAAAATATTGAAATTTGAATCCTGTATATAGGATGATTTTTTCTGAAGAGTGAATTTATCTGAAATTGATCCCATGTATCATTGAGAGGAATGGTACAAATGTTTCAAAAGGTCTATTAGTAGATACCTTTGCGTTCGCAATCGCAAATAGTAAAAGAAGTACGAATATTATTTTCTATGTAAGGAAGGCATTCACAGTCACCGCACTATGTATTTGTATATCATCTGTAATGAACATCAAGGTATAAGGATAGTTTATTCTTTAACTTTGAAGAATTTATCCAATTTTATTTATTCATTTGAAAAAGTAATTCTGTAAGTTGAAACTGGGGGTAATTTTGATTTTGGTATATTATCCTCATTTTAAATTCTTGCAGTTTTAATATATTGCAACATAATCTTATTTTACGCCATAAATAGATAACTCTTCATATAAAGAATATTCATTATAGGCATAATCATGTCTACATATA
>JABUQX010073667.1:25000-31501 GCA_015478945.1 Trachelipus rathkii | reverse complement strand
AAAAAAAGTATACAGTAAACTTCATATACAAATATAATAAATTTATTGTATATATAAATTGTGTTAAAAAAACATCTCTTCCTTTGAGTGAATGAGTTCGATAAATATTTAGTTTTTCAATAGTTTAAATTATATAGTTTAAAAAAAAAAAAAAAATGAGCTATATCATATCGATATCGACTGAAACTGAAAACAAAAACTGTAAGAGGTTTAAGGTTCCTTCAGAAATTAGTCCATACAAAAAAAATAATACAATAAAGTAAATTATGGCATTCGTTCTTAAACAACTTAGATTTTAAGCTATGAAATAAAAGCCGAACCAATAACTTTCCACGCAGTAGTAAACATGGCCAACCTTCGCTGATTAATTCAGCCGCCGTATCAAAGGTAAAAAACACGCAGCACATTAAACAAGCCATATTATAGGTTTAAAAATGAATTCAAAAATATGCATAAATATAGCCAAGATTATCCACAAACAGTGCTAGTAATGTATCAAGTAAAGTGAGTAAAGCCAAAGTTACTAGTTCAAAAAGTGCAATAGCCCAATCTTTTACTTACATTTAAAAAAGGTAAATAAATGAAAAAAGCAAGATCAAGCGCTTGCAGAATCACTCCTGTGACTAGGGTGAGTTATAATTATATAAATAAATCCTTTAATCTTATAAAAATTAACAAAGTAATATCTTCATTAAATTCAATTTCTAAAGTAAAATTCCCATGTTTACAGGAACCTACAATAAAAAGTATAGGTGAAAATAATAATTTGGAATCTAAATTAGTAGAAATTTTAAAACAAAAATTAGAAGTGAGTAGGCCTATTAATAATCCTCTTCCAACATGTGAGCCTGAAATATTTAATGGAAAGGATCCAACTAAATTTAAAAGATTTTATGCTAGTTTTTAAAACTAATATAGAAGGAAAAAATGTGAGAATGAAATGATAAGCTGTCTATAATAAGAAAGAAGTAAAGCAAAATAGAAGAATTATGGCACTGGATGTAAGTAATTGCGGATTTTATCGGAAAAACTCGGGAAAACAATTGTTGCCGACTTTACCGTAAAAGATCCGGTGTTGTTTGATAAGCATGAAACGGATGGAGCAATGGCAAGTTTCCTATTCCTAATTCCTTTCTAAGAATCACATGGAAAAATATATCCATTGAAAGAATAATTCTACTGGTGCTATTATACCAAATATCTAGTATTCATAAATTATATCAAGTCTCCTACATAGACGATAGATATCGCAATATAGTGGGCTAACAATATACATATGCTGATAATATGTCTAAGTTGAAGAGAAATTAAAAACTGAAACTTGTACATTACATATACGTTTTGATGTGATCTAGTGAAAAAAAACAAGTATCATTATATGACTCCTTCATTAATTTAGAGATGAGATCTTAGCATGTAACTTCAAAACTCTACCAATACACTAAAGTCACAATAAATTACACGGATAATAAGAAATTCATAGCTCATCTCGAATACAACAAAGAACGATACTAAGCACGATGCTCCTATCATATATTACTCAGAGTCCGACAGATAAATAATCTTAGCATTATTACCAATTAGCTATATATTAAAAATAATAAATATATATTCATAAACTTAGATAAAATTCAATACGTAAAATTATACTTATTATATCTGGGTTGTTAAATAATAGATAATTATAACTACATAATAAAAAATTAATACCTAAGATATAAAAGTCAGTAGTATAATATAGTTTTAATAAATCGATTAATAAGAACTCAAGAAGGATAGTACCATGAAATGTATCAGTCCAGACAGTCCTGGCCAAGATCTAATAACAAAGTCATTAAAAGTACAATAAAATAATGCTTTAAAGTGCCTCAGATCAAAATCATTATAGAATGTAAAAGACCCATTAAAAAGTGAAAAATTAATAAGCAACATTAACAATCCGCATAGGAAAAAGATCATACCAATTTAACAAAAAAGGAGCAAAGGCTCAAAATCTCACCAGCAGCACTCACTGTAAATTTAAAATAAAATAAGGAAAGTAAGTTTAATAAGAAAGGAGAAAAATGAAACAAACACTTTCAGACCAATGGTAGTTTATATGAAGAAATTGTATCTGCAGTCCAGTAAAATAAAGCTAAACGAAAAAAATGATTAAGACATACATGGTCTAGGAAGAATCCTATCAGGAGGTTCTTATGGATTAAAATAGCTGCAGAACTAGTATGTATATTGAAACCTCAAAAATATATGATATTACTACCACTGTATACAACATAAACATAAAAACATATATTTAAAATAATCTGAAATCTAGAATGAAAGAAATCTAAACCAAAATAATATTATTACTGCAAAAGAAAATTGGCCCTTAAAATGGGAAGAAAGTCCATCTATCAAAGATATAAATGGATTAGAATACTTGAATCATGTGCCCTCAATTTCATAGAATCAAAAATTGGATTATTAATAGGAATGAACCAGAGTAAATTTTAAAACCCAATAGAATAGTAGAGAGATCATCATTGAACTATCCCTTTGGCATTAAATATCATTTGATGCTTTATAAGTTTCGACACAGAGGTATACAGCTTCATGAGTTAAGATGCATAACCCAATTACAACAAGAAGATATAATTGCTGAAAAATATGGTCTTTAAAGAGAGTTTTCTGAAAAGAATCCTGAGCAAGTCTGTGAAAGTGTAGAAGATTTGAAGTGGAAGAATAAGGTTGAAAATACATTACAAAGAACAATTACAGGTAAATTTCAAGTGGGGTTACCATTTAAAAAAGAAAATCAGCATTTTCCTAATAACAAAAATCAAGCATTAGCAAGACTGTTCTCATTAAAAAGGAAAATGTGAAAAGTTTTACCTTAATTTGTAGAGTATACAAATAGCACAAATGAAATGTTAAAACTAAATTTTACAGAAAAGATTGAGAAACATGAATTATTGGCCAATGGCAGATTCTATTTAACACACCATAGTGTAATCCATCAACAAAAGAAAAAAAATGAGAGTAGTATTTAATGCAGCTTACCATACAATGGTTCTTTAAATAAATAGTACTCACAGCCAACTAATTTCTAACCTACAAGCACCTTAAGTCAGAAAGGATAATATGCTTCATAGGCAATATAGAGAAATTTTATCAAATACAGACTATAAACATAATAATAACAACGCTTCCTATTTCCGATAAATTTAAAAAAACCCCAGGAATAATATAGGGTGAAAGTTCATATTTGGTAGGTAGCTCAACCTTCAATTGCAAATTAGTTTTGAAGCAAACTACAATGTAATTAAAGCAGAAAATTCGAAAATTAGAAAGAACAGGTACAGAAATTCTACCTTGGCCACCTTATCCGAGAAACCGAAATGAGGCTAAAACATTATAAAAAAAGTAAAAAATTTTAAAAATAGTTTTCTTTAAATCTGCATCAAGTAAGCTATAATTCAAAGAAATTTTAAAAATATGATAAACAAAATAAGTAAAAGATTTTAAAAAATAAACTT
Organism: Trachelipus rathkii; assembly: GCA_015478945.1. Lineage (NCBI taxonomy): Eukaryota > Metazoa > Arthropoda > Malacostraca > Isopoda > Trachelipodidae > Trachelipus > Trachelipus rathkii. The sequence continues at coordinate 27,986 of JABUQX010073667.1, read as the reverse complement.
ATCCTAGATAAATGCCTCACCAAAAGTTATTGCTAAGGGGACCAGAAATAATTTAATGAAACTAGTTAATATACAAAAAAAAATTGACAAAAAAAAGTATACTCAGTGCATTTTCCATATTGAGTCCACATATATTAGGCCAGTTCTACATAGCTAAAAAATGCAAAGAATTTATCGATAAAAAGGTTAAACGGATGATGAAATTCATCAGATATAAAAAAGTTAATTAAAAAATGGCTAAATGATGTAATAAAATAAATGATTTCAAGTCCTAGCCATATAATCCAATGTCAAAGTATAATAATGTAGAACTACATTATTTTTCAGATGGTTCTCAAATTGCATATGCAGCAGTAGCATATATAATTCATGAGAGAATAATTGAAATAAGTCATGTTTTCTTAAAAACAAGATTAACCATAAATAAAAAATTTGATGTAAACTATACCAAGAATAGATGATGTGCAGCCAAATTAGCTGTCAGCATACATCAAATTTTAAAAAATGAATTAGATATGAAAATAAACAAAGAGTATTTTTGGATAGATAGTGAAATTGTTTTACAATATATCAAAAATGAATCAAAAAGGTTTAAAAGATTTGTATATAACAGAGTTAACTATATCAGATCACAAACAAATATAAGCCAATGGAATTATGTACCAGGTAAGCTAAATATTGCAGATATAGCAAGTAAAGGAATATCTGTTAATGAGTTTTTGAACAATAAACTATGGAGCACTGGTCCAGAATTTTTGTACAAAGACAAAGCTCAATGGCCTGAGCAAAATAAAGGAAAATAAATTAGATGATAAAATGATGAAAATTATAAAATAAACCATAATTAGCCACCATACAAAACTGACAAGGAAAGTCAACAGACAAAGCCAACATCGTCTCAGAATGGATGAAATAAAAACCAAAATAGCAGATTTTAAGAGTAAAGAAAATTGCATAAAAAGCCTGAATAAATCTATGATCAATTTACAGAATTAAAAAATCAAGAAAAAGGCATTACAAATATGACAAAAATAAGGAATCGATGATAACAAATACCATAAAATAAAAAAAAAGAAGCCTACCAATAGAAACACATTTTGGCAAAATTCCTACCATTTATAGATGATAATGGAATATTAAGAGTAGGTGGGGGGAATGAAAAACTTTGAATATGAATCGATATATTTTAAACATCCAATTATCTTGCCAAATAGTCATGTTACAATGTTAAAATGAGACATTACCATAGAATAAATGGACATTTAGGAAAACAAACAGGTTTTAAATGCTTTAAAGAGAAAATACTATATCATTAGCAAGTAGAAATTATTAAGAAATCCTAAAAATTGCATTATAGCAGAAAGTCCATACAAGCCAACTCAGCAGCTATGGGAGATTTGCCGAAAATAATGAAAATTATCTGTACACCATTTACAAGTATGTATAGATTAGCCTTTGCCCTTTCTTGTATAAGGAAGAGAAGGTAAGGGGAGAAAAAAAGATATGGATAATATTCTCATGAAGTAGCAGAGCAAACATTTAAAGTGCGCTATCTGCCATGCGCGACGCAACAAATGCTCAAAGAAATTATCATCCGTAACAAGTGAAAATTAAGCCGATCATGATAAGGATGAACTTGGAAACGAACAAAGAATAAAAGTACAAGTAAAAATTTGGGAATAAAACAATAAAAAACTTTTGATCAAAAAGAAAACAGGGAATATTCCATAAACCACCTCAAGTTCTCATAAAGGAGTCATTTGAGAACATATTAAACTGTGAAAATATATTACAATCTTCACTCTTAGAACAGCCAATAAGGTTGAATAACTTTAACACTTTGTTCTGTGAGATAGAATTTATTATAAATAACAGACCAATAACAGAATTTTCAAATGATTTAGAAAACTTAGAAGCTTTGACACCAAATCATCTACTAACCCTTAAAGGCAATATAACTTTTCCTCCAGGATTATTCCAAGACAAAGATTGCTACTTATATAAAAGATGGAAACAAGTTCAGTATCTTGCTGATTTGTTTTGGAAAAGATGGATCAAAAAATATGTCCCTTTATTGCAAAAAAAGTACAAGTAGCAGAAAAAAATCGGCACCAAGTGGAATAGTCCTTTAATAGATACTTCAAACCAAAAAATGTAATTAGAAAATAGTAAAGGTACAAAAACTCAAACAGAGTATAATATAATTGAAATAAAGAAAACAAGATACTTTAAAAATACAACAATTGGGGAAAGAGACCAATAACAAAATTATCTTGCTGAGAGAAATGCAGGATATAAAAACAAGAAGACAACAGAATATAAACTTACAGAAACTAAAGAAAACAAGAAAACTTAATATTCTTAGCAAAAGGGGAATATGTTATATATATATAAAAATAAGAAAAAAAAAATAATAAATAATAAAAAATAAAAAAAAATAAAAAAATCTTTACCCTGAAACCCTCAGAAAATAAACCACTGGTTCTTAAAAGTAGCTAAATATTAGAAATGTAAAAAAGCAAAAATTGATTGCAACACAAAAAAATTGATGACAAATGCAAAACAAGTGGCAAGATTAAGGCTTGCATTAGAAAAAAGCTAAAAAAGCCCCAATACATAAAGAAAAACTGATAATTAGAAATATCAAGCAATATAAGCCTTGCAGAAACTCAAGCAGCTTGAAACAACAAAACGTCAAACTGCTAAAGTAAAACAAAGAAAATAAAAGCAATAGTACAGCATGAACTTCATTCAAACATAAAAGCCAAAGAAGAAACACTTATAACATTCATCATTCAAGGAGTGAAGAATCTTCAAAAAGAATTCTTATAAGACTTTACAAAAGAAATGACTAAATTCTTCAATAAACAAGTATATTAATAAAGAAGCTATAGAAGAAACCTGAGCAACAAAGAAACTCTATGCAAGCTAAAATTCAACCAGAAGAAACAAAAAAGGATTTCAGTAATAGGAAGCCATCTTCAAG
>JABUQX010073667.1:7500-20000 GCA_015478945.1 Trachelipus rathkii | reverse complement strand
AATACATTTGTTTAAAATAAAATATATTTAAAAACAAAAATTAAAATTTATTTTTATCATAAAAAATAAAAATAAATATAAACTAGATAATAAATAAATAAAACTTAGTTTGTATTAAATAAAGAAAAATAAAATATCCACATGTTTAATACGGGAACACGAAAACCAAACCCCTCCGACGACTATTGCCAATTTACTGAGTTAAAATAATTAATATTCGCCCCTTTTTTTCATTTCAAAGTGCCAAAATTTGATGCTTTCGATTTCGGGAAGCAAAATGTGCGTGGCGTGCACCACACACACATACACACACACACAAACAAAACAAAACATACTTATATAATGTACTCCAGTCTTCTGTCATTCCCATACAACGTACAAAAAACATAAACTCCAAAATAAACCAGCGCCACACACAACGAACACACCACATAACACAACACAGCGTTAAAAAAATGTTAAACTAGACAAAGAAATGTAGGCTATACCTTTATTGATGGTTTCTTATTAGAATTTATTAGCTAATTTTAGATTTTAGGCTTTTTCTTTATAGAATTCTAGAACTTCGTATAACTTATGCGTACTTAAATATTATTATTCTTATTATTTGTGGTGTATATTATATATGTATAAATATAAAATACTATATATCTAGCTTCGGTCATCCTTGCCACTTTCGCTGAGCTTATTTCATTCTGTTTGTCCTTCTAGCCAGTTACGATGAATCATATTCATTTTCATGTACATTGTTTTCAAGCTTTATTTATGAACACAGACATCTTCTCTCTTATTATAGCAAATGTTATAATGTTTACGGATAGGTTAGTAAGTTTTTTTTCTTGAAGATAATACCTATATTTGAGGCTAGGTTTGTAGAACCTCATTACAATGGAAAGTATATAATTCATAAGTTTACTTTTGTAATTGAAAGACAATTTCTTAAAGGAAAATTATGTTTACTAATTATAGGGCTCGGGCTTATTTTCAGCTTCACAGTATATGACCCCTTCAAATATACATAGGGTAAGAAAAAGATCTCGGGGTTACTCCGAGATTCTTTTGGATTCTATGATATTACAATTAAGAAATTTTTATACACTTTAATGCAAAATTAAATGCTTTGATTTAATATATTCAATACTTTGGTATAATTGAAATGGTGACAATTTTACCAATTTTTTTAAGAAAATTAATATTCTCAATCAATTCCAAAAAAAACAGGAAAATCTCAAATTATACCTAGTTTTTATATTTAAATCATTAGTTTATACTATTATTTAACAAAAAAAATTAACAACGATTTTTTATATTTTTATATAAAAAAACGATATCATTTTTGTATTTTGAAATTACTTACAACATCTCCTAAGTTGTTGTTGTCTCCTTGGTTTTCAATTTGTATAGCGATGCTCTAGAGGATAGTACCGTAAGAGAAGAAAATTAAAAATGGTGTATTGATATTATTATTAATTATTATAAAATATTATAAATATATCCGTACCAATGAACAACCAAAGAAAACGTTTAACATAAAACGTTTTTAGCAGGAATAGCTCAAGTTACAGTTATCTATTTATTTTAACAAGTATATACCGTATAAAAAAGCCCTCTAAACCGCTAGGCAAACTAGGCAATGGCCTAGGGCGGCAGACAGAATATGAGGGCGGCCCCAGGTGGCTAGAACGCGGCCGACAACGACAGCAAAAAAATAAAATAGAATAAAAAATAACATAATTATATATATATATTATATTATATATTATATATATATATATATTATATATATAAATATATATATATATATATATTATATATACTATATAATATTATATATATATATATTATATACTTAATTTCTTCCCTGGCCACCGCTCTTGCGGGCTGGGTGATCGCGCCACGGAAAGATTGAGGAGGAAAGGTGAGTTATAGAATGAATAGGGAGAATGGAGATGAGTGGGACTGGGGTGCCGCGAGGCCCTACCTCGGATTATATTCATGCGAGGGGGGCGGATTTGGTGGTTCGCCCGTGCGAAGGAGGTGCCCTCTATCTTGTCCGGGTGCCCGTGAAGTGAAATGAAGAGGACGTTTGAATTTAGGGTGTGGTTGAGAGATGTTTCAGAGAGCGGGGTGACGCGCCTGTGTGCCAAAGTAAGTTGGAAAGGTCGGATATTTGAAATTTTATGAGTCGGAGTCAGTCATTTGAAATTATAGGGTAAGGTTTGGTGTGTGATGTGAGGACAGTCCTCAGTGTGGAAGTTATGTTAGGGTGGGGACCGACCTGGCTGATGCCTGGGCTTGGAGCGGAAGAGCCGGTCAATTTTTTGGCCTCTTTGGAACAAGTGCTGCTTGAGCGCTAGGTTATGTTTCCGTTAATTATTTTAGTGGAGGGGTTATAAATAGTTGGATTTTTGATGAGAAAGCGGACCAAGAATGATGCTATGGAGTGTAGTAGGAAAGTGTGTGGAGCAATTAAATCGTTGGTGGGCATTGTTGTGATTATGACAATTAAATCCGTGGTGAATAGTATAATAGGGAGAGGAGCCTAGAATGTTCTTTTGGAGGTAGGGGTCACGTAGAGTTCAGTTGTGAGCATTGTTGGTGGTTCGCGATAATAGTGTAAAGCCCGGTAATGTTTGTAGTTACCTTGTGCTTTATTAGGGGACCGACCGGTGGGACGCGCCGGCCGGCGCGGCCAACCTCCAAGGCCATTTTTTTAGGGTAACGTAGCTCACTCTTCCTAGAATTTCACGGCCCAAACATGCGATGGGAGAAAGAGAACCAGGAGGGTGGAGGATTTAAGTGCCTTGGTTATTTCTCGTGACGCGAGAGGTAGTGGGTGAGACTGGTAAGAATTTTTCACCACTTAAATAATAGCGCAGGTGGACATGGGTGGGTGTGGATTTAGAGTTTGTTCCGGTGGGTTGAAATCAAAACATTAAGAAAAATTGTAAGTACAACCGCTCATTCACAGATCTAGCACAGCGCATTTTGTTTGTTCAGTATAGAAGATATGTTAGTATATAAAATGTTTTGGAAAGATAAACTGTATAAGACATACCTAAAAAATAATCAATTTGTTTTATTTTTGGGTAAGATAATCTAAGGGCTCCTTACTGATTGTTTATTGGTTCAGATTTATTAAAAATTGCAGGTTTTTTTTGAGTTGCTTCTCTGAACATAGGATAATTTTTTCCGAGTTTTTTAGACATTGGGTGAAAAAATACACTCGAAAATTGCGGGTGGTGGAAAGCGTATAGTATCAATCATGAAATTCGGTGAAAAAAGGATAATAAAGATATAATGTTAAAATATTTATAATGTTATTTATATTATTTAAAGTATAAATATCTTCAAGTACAATAAAAAATATTTACATTAAACATTTGGCCCGAATATTTGATAAATGTCAGAAATGTTCAAAATTATATATATATTTTAATTAGATTAAATTAATATTATATTATATATATATATATATATATCATATATATATATATATGTATTTAGTTATCTTAAGATAGTTATGTTTTTAGTATATAAAGTTAGTGGTTAAAGGGTAGTTATCCTTGTCCACGAACTTGTTTGTTGGTATACGTAAGGTTCGGATGATTTAAGTTATATATTGTTTAGAAGATTTCTATTTTCGGAAAAGTGAATTGTCATTCTATAGTCATATATTGTGTAGTATATATATATATAGATAGAACGTTCACTTGTGTTGATTGTACATTATGGAGTTATATATAGTTACTCTAAATTATATTTTGAGTATATAGTAGTTATTGTTTATATTAGGGAGGGGATTTTGTTGTTTCAATAGATAAAACTATAATATTTGGGTTGAATTTGTATAATAAAGGATTTGAGTGGCGGTCGGAGTAGGAGTATATTATATATATGTTAAGTAAAGATTAATTATGTAGTATAGTATATATTATATATATATATATCTTTCTTTCTATTACCTTTTCCACTCCTTTCCCAAGATTGGGGGAGTGAAGAGAGGAGCGCGCGTACAAGCCATCGGGTACATATAAAGCAAATAGCTTAGTAGGATAGTAAATTAATATGGATTCATACTAATTGTTCTTGAAAAGTGTAAAAAGCCTATTCCTTGGAGGCCGCAGAGGTGGACCCCTTACCTGCCCCTCTCTTTAATTTACGTTTGTGTCCGATTAAATTTGTTTTGGGATTGAATAGAAGACTCGCAGTCAACAAATTGCACGTAGATAAATCCTAGGCGCCTATGGAGCTTCATTGGGAGCCTCTTCGGTGACGCGACTGGCAATGTGTTCACTGATGCGGTAAGATCTGTCTTAGAATGTAAAGGGTTGCATCCCTTATATTCATATACTATAGGTGTGAGAGAGGTTATATATGAAGATTTATTTGTTTATAAATATTATAGTTTTTCATATCTCAGACAGTTTACAGGATGGGAGGATAAGAGGAGAGAAATACATGGGCTATATATATATAGTATAGGTAAGTATAAGGGGGTATATTGGAGTTGGGGTCTTTTTTAGGTTAGAGTTTTGGTAAGTTAATGTATAGTACTTGTTTCCAGTAATTATTAGAGGTTATATTAATTGAGTTGCCAGATTTTATGTTTAGTAGAATTTCTATGATTTGAACGGTAGAGTGCTTTTTCACTCGTAAGGTGTTTTATGAATATGTATAAGTTGATGAGATTTGAGTTACTATGTATAGGTCCTTGTAGCTGGAGGAATTTTTTAAGGGTTTTGATTTATTTGATAATAAATGAGGTATATGGATATATATAGGTTGATATGGAAGTTTTTATATATGTGGTCTGATTAAGAAGTTTTCATAATTATGATGTTTTTATTTTTTATTTTCACTGTATAGTGGGGTGGAGTTTGGTTATATTTTGCGATAGAGATATTGGTATATATACATAATGTTTTTGCTAGTAGCTAGGTATACTTGATTGTTTTTTGTGAAGATGGATATAGTAGTATATATGTTATTCATATATATATATATATAGTATATATATATAATATATATATTATATAGGTATTGCTTGAAAATATATTTATTGCTGTTAATAGGTAAGGGTGTTTATATCCTATAGCGATAATTATTTAGTTTTTTTATATAATAATGACTCTTAGTCCAAGTTTCTTGATTATCATATAATGTGAGTTAAGATATATATATATCATAATAAATATGTATGGTATGAGGATTCACTGCCTAAGGGGCTACAGTTTTCTTAGGAAAAAAATATACCTCTTTAAATTTTAAGATATCGAGCTTTATAAAATTATGTGAGAATATAAGACTTTTTGGGAAAACAAAGTAGTTTTCGGCCTGAATTTTGTACGTTTCGCCTAAGACAATCAAAGGCCGTTACTTAGTGGGCCTGATTGGTTTATTATATGACGGGTTAGAAATTTTTTCGAAAGATGCCAGAAGAAAAGTGATCGTTACATATTATACTGAAAAAAAGGTTTTAGTGTCGAGGAAAGTAAATTTTGCATGATTCAGAACTGAAAGAATTTTAGCTGCATGAGCTTTTGGAATTTGAAGCTGACGGTTATTCCTAAAGGTTGCGTCCCGGAGGTTAATAGCACGAGAAGAGGCAGAGTCTGGCATTAGAGTTGAGAGTTTGAAAGAGATAGATTTTCTCTTAAAACTTCTGTTGAAGTACTAGCATTATAGGGGCTGTATTGCTTTTTAGATTTACCTATTAAACTGTAATCAAAATAATTATCTATCTTAAGTTGTAATTTTGAGTTATTGGAAAACAATAACTATTTGGGACGAATTTAAATATTTCTAGATTTTTTGTATGGTTTTGTCAATGGATTTGGTGATGTCGTGCAGAGTTAGATGGACTGTTAAAGAAGCTGATTTAGGAGAGTCTTTGATAAGATTAAATACTGGGGTATGGGGTTTTTCTGGATGATTTGGCCCATGGTTTATGGTGAGACTCCAGTCTGGCGGTTAGATCCTTATTAGTTCTCTCTTGCCTGATGGTTAGATACTGTATTGGACAGTCATAGCAGGTGAATGTTTTTATAAATGCATATAAGCGTCTTTTTGATATTAATGTGTGGAGTTAATTTAAGGAGGTTTAAAAACTTTTTTCAAGGGGATTGTATTAGGTATTACATAATTGTATAAAGCGAATATTTTTGGGAAGATGTTCTTTTTAATTATGGATTTTAAATTATAGGAAATGGGAAGGGATTGAGGAGGGAAAAGTGGTAAGGAGTAAAAAGATCCTGTGAGGAGGAATGGTAGGGGACTATTATAGAATTTTTGTTTTGCGTTCTTGTGCGCTTTGCGAAATTCTGAATTAATGACATAAGGAGGATATTTTTAGTTTTGGATGAAAAGGTACGAAAAATGTACGAAGATTTCTGTTGGGAGATTAGGAGGAGAGCAAACTTGAAGGGTTCTAGGATAGAGGGCAGTTAGTGTAGCTATTTTGTGTTATCATGTACGAGTATAAAAACCAAATGTATATAAGACAGGAGGGAATGAAGTGGCTTGTTAACTACTGAAAGACAGAAAGGAAGAGATGTGCTAGTGTTTTCTGAAAGGTGTCATGAAATTAAGAGTTGAATTCTCAAGAGAAAGGATGAGGAGAAGAAGAGTTACCATGAGGTTTAATTCATGTGTGAAGCGAGATAGAGGGATGTGACAATCAGAGAGGGGAATAGGATAGGATGTTTCATTGATATTGTGTGTAAAATTGAAATTTGATGGGATATTGTGGACCTGTTCAGTTTAGGGAGGAGAGTGGTCGCGCAGAACACGTCGCTCACACATAACGATCAGCCAGGATGTGGTTGAGCCTTTAGAAAGAGAGGGTGGTATTGGTATAATTATGGGTAGTAGGTGTTCAAATGTAATAAGTAATCGCGATAATTATATTAACCTAAATTTGCTTTAATAAGGAATGTAGTTTCTAGAGTGATAGCGCGCAGGGGAACCCATTGAGAGGCCCATAAGTTTGTTGGGTGGGTAAAGTACAGGGAATATGGGTGGTTAAAAGCTAAAGAAACTGGTGATCAATGTGTGGTGTGGGGAGGAAATATAGAGTGTGTCTTAAGTAAGTGGCCAGGACGCGATAATTTAAGTGATGTTGATGTTCTTGAATATTAGTTTTCTAGTAAGTTTAGAGTAAATGGGACAGGTACGGAAGTTAAAAGGGAGGTGACGTTCAAAGCTAAGAAATTGGTGTGTGGAAGGATTAAGTTGTATGAATACGTTGTATTGAATCTGTATTGATGAGATGGGAAGGTGAAATTTTGCCGATTAATAGTTTTAATTGAGAAGATAACCAGAAGAAAGTTTATAAGTAGTTGCCCAAATTAGATATTGAGAAATGATAGGCGTAAGGGGCTGTATGTGATTAGGCTTGTTGAATCTTTGGCAGCCCATAGAAGTGGGCAAGATTCGATATGTCGCCTTATTTTATTATAAATGTCGGGGTATATTACTACTTGCGTTCAAGCAAATTTATATTATATTATACTATTATATATATATATATAATATATTTATATAATATATATATTATATATATATATATTGAATAGGAGTTGCTTATGGAATATCGCCTCCTAAGAGTATAAGATATTTTAGGATAAATATGTTAGGAATTAAAATAATATATAGTATAGGTGATATGTGTGAAGGTGTTTTATATTGGTAGGTATATATGAGTGAAAGTAGTAATTTTGGCTTATTATTTATATATATATAGTATAGTGGTGGTATATATATATTTAAAATTTTGTATATCGATAATTATAGAAGGTATGATGGAATGGCCTTACTAGGATTGTTCAGTATGGATATATATATTATTATATTAATTTGGATACATTTAATGGGTATATTATTAATATAAATATATATTATTATATTAATATATTATATTATATATAATATTTTGTATATTACGAAAGGAAATTGTTTAAATATGTAAATATATTCCTTTGGTTTTAAACTTATTCTTCTAGATAATATTAATAAAATGTTAATAACTTTAATTATATAGGTGATACTCGTACAAATAATGTTTAGGAAGTTTATTCACATTTTAATTTTAAGTGTAAGACGGGATGTACTTGGCCATTTTTATGTGATAATAGGTGGACATTACTAAAATTCTTAGACCGTTAATTAATTTGAATAAATTTATATATTTTATTATATTTATATTCATATTTATATTTAGGCAAGATACATATATTTTACTAAGTGTTTTATGACTTGCTATTTCTAATATTTATTATAGTCATAAACCTCCCTAAGCTCCCCGCGCCCCGGCTACGGTACTAAATTATAGAGTCAGCCCCGTGCCTCAGAGCTAATAAATCCCGCTTACTATTATATATATACTACTATATATATCGTCTATATAATATATATATATATATACATTATATAGTATAATATATATAATATATATATATATATATATATATAGCGTCGGGCGGGTGACTACATTATTATTAGTTATATTATTTATATTATTTAGTATTAGTATTAGTAGTAAGTTAGTATTACTGTTACTGTGGTGTATTAGACGGAGAGGAGAGGAGGCTGGAATAGAAGTATAGATCTAAACGTGTACGTTAATAGAATAGTTGTTCCTAGAGTTTCGACGACAATCTTATTTGAGGCGTATAGCTAGCGTTTATGTAGAGAAAGAATTTGTATTAATAATGAGGATATAATATTTAATGAAACGCTATTACGAGAGTTGTGTGGTTGTATGTCAAGATTAGAAGGTTAGGTATAGTAAACAAGCAGTTTTAAGTTATATAAATATGAAAGTATGTCGAGTATTAAGTGGTATTATTGGGTCTAATGTGGAAAGGTATGATAATGATTAAGTCGGTTTGGTATTTAAGCGGTATTATTTGTTATGTTTTAATAATGATAGGTCGGCAGTTAGTGTTGTGGAATATATACCGATACTTCAGGTACTATTAAGTGAATGATAACCGAAAAAATAAGTATGAAAGGAATTTTCACATGTTTAATAACTTTGTAAGATTAGAATAATTAGATAGAGTTATGGAATGAGTGACTCTTATAGATGATATAATTAAAAATGTGTGCTAATAAATATAGATGAAGAGAATGGCGGGCGTTTTATAGGGTAGTGGATTGTTCGATGGTTGTGATGAGAGGCCAACCTGGGCCAAGGGAGAAACCCTTTTCGGAGTTGTACAAGTATTCGTTTAGAGGAGGGCAAATTAGTGGGGATTTTTTGGTGATCCAATTTACCGTCTATACTTGGGTAGGATAACATAATTTTGGAAGTATATAGAGCATTTTCTCTGCGGGTAAGAATTTACGGCGGTCTTAGGGTTGGATTTTCTGATTGCGACGAGTGTGAGGCACTGCATTCCCAATATCTCATACCCCTCCAATACATATAAATCGCGCTCAACAGTAAGTTAGAGGGCTCTCGAATTAACATAAGTAGTAAGGTGGTGATACTATTCTATTTTTCGTAACTTTTTAGTCATTATTCTTCATTACATGTTTTATCTTTTCTGATAGCTTAATGTAACTAGCCTAACCTATATATATTATAACCCATGATCTATATTTGTGATAGAGATAGATAAAGGTAGTAATGATATTTATATATATATATTATATGATATACTATATGGCATATTAATAGCAAGTGAATAAGAAGTAGTAATATTATAGGTACCGACCTACTTGGAAATCCCGTATGCTATTTATTGTATATATGTTGTGGGATTTGCATAGATTGTGTTGCACGATTATGTAAAACATAAAACATATAAATAAAATAATTAAAGGATAATTGAGCTTTTATGTATTCAAAAGAACAATGCTTCAACAAAGTCTTAGGTCAATTCCTTTTTCAAAATGTGAATAAGAGATAATGTTCCACAGTAAGTAGTGTAAATATAGATAGATAGGTAGTGTGAAATAAGTGACAAGTTGTCTTACCTGATGACTTTGATACTAATATAGGTGAAAAGATGAGCTGAACCTTGTGATAAAGTTTACTACAAAATAGATTTATAATATATGAGATTAGGCGTTTCCCAATCTGCCTCAAATGACTGTTTACAGATTAACTGGAAAAAATCTATAAGAGTACTGCATATTCAGAATATGTGGGACGACATTAGCTCATATTTTTAGATCTAAGAAAATAATCTAGATTTTTGAACTTTTTAGTTGATACTGAGATGATTAGAGATGAGTATGCTTCTCATTATACACTTTAAAGTATAAATTTTTAATATCTAGTCAAAAGTGATTTAGAGACAAATAAATAATTCCCAAAAATTAGTCACATAATTATTTATTAATAATAGGTAGGCTAGCGAGAGGTTGGTTTCCCAAAACCAGGGAAATATTAAGAAATCCGAATATGTAAAACTTTTAAGTAAACTGATGGATGCTGTATAGAATATAGCCTCAAATTCCCTTGAAACTTGATTTAGAAAATGAAAAACTCTTTATTTATGATATATTAGTTTATAGTTATCACTAAAGACCTAGACTATTTCCACATCCCTTAACGATTAAAATTTCGTATTTTGGGACACGGCTGCTTAAAATAAAGTAAAGATAGCCGGGAATGAAATAAGGCACACAAATGGAAGAAAACACAGGTAGCCTTATACACATTACATAGCATACATACAACATACCATACACAGTACATACATGACATACAATATGTATAATAGTGCCATACATTACATAATATAGCATAACACTAGCAATACGACTATCTAGGAAAGTATAACATTAACAGTCCATACATACCATACATACATAATATAATTATATATATTATTAATTATATATATATATAAGTATGAAAGTAGCACTATATGAACATAAGTCGATAAAAGATATAATGCTACCTAATAGCCATTATACCGTACTCTATTATATACTCCATAAAGCCTCTATATATGTTATATACCATTAATTATATATTATTAATTAATTTAGCATAGTAGTAATAAACTCTTATCGCCAGTCTAAGATAAATATTACCTAACTATACCTATTAATAAGATACTTCATTGAGACAGCGATGGATACATACCTCACATATGTGTAGATCTTAGTATCTAAGTATTGTATAAGAGAGGCATATAGTGCTAATTACCCTTATGGTACACACAGGGAGAGAAGCAGGTATGTGTGCTACACTATGAGGTAACAGAAAATGTAGCAGCCATCATCACCTTTTCTCTTTCTACCCACTTTGATTTCTTCTTCCGTCGCCCTCCATCAATATCTCTCGAAAACCTTTGACAACCATCTAAGGATCTTAAATTCTAATTGGGCCCCGTGAATTCTATGTGAGACATCTCTTTCCTCCAATTTCTTCTCGCCTCTCTTATTAGCCCTTAAACTCTATACATATTCTCTCTTTCAGACGTTATTTCATTTTTCATCCGACTTAATAATCCACTTATTTACTCTTACAACCTCCCAGCCTTTGGATCATATAGTAGTATTATTATATAATATTATATATAAACCCAAAAACACACTACTTATTAGCCACTTAATACATATTTTATATATTACTTCATATTTTTATAACCAACCGTAACTATCATTCATCTCATTATTCTCACAAGACCTAAATAACCAATATTACTACGATAACATACTTTCATTATTATTACTTACTTACATATAAATGTTTGTATTCCTCTCTCGTTTCCCTTTATGAGTTCCGCCATATATTTCTCGCGAGAATCTCACCACACAGTCTCTATTCTTATAAGATTTTCGATTTTGCACCTTCCTGTATTTTTAGTGTTCAGATTACTGATTCTTCTCACACCTAGCACGCCGCTAAGATTGTCGTGTCCGCCTAGATAAATATTTTATGTTTTATAAGTTAAGATTTTCGATCGAGTCTAGTTGAAGGGTAAAATGTTTTTCTGTGAGTCGCTAACTATATAGAGAATCTTGTTTAGAGATCATTTTTGGATTTACATTTTACTTTATTCCCATTGACCCATAGTCTCTGTGATAGTTATCATCTGTGGCTTTATGTACAGAGTTGATAGCTTATTTTTGAGATTCATTAGCGTGTGAGATGCAAAGCTAGGTTGGATTCCGACTACCCTCATGTAAGACTCATAGTGCGCGCTGCAAAGTACTTTCATATGCAGTTTTCCCTCCTTTGTTTAATTTTGCTGATTACTAACTCATATTGGAGCTCTCTCGGACTAGTTTTTTTGTGTGTAATTTGAATAATATGCAACATACATCAGACTGGCGGACGATCGCTGATGGCTTGCAGACTCGCCCAGTCACTATTATTTCTCCAAGTCTTAGGTACTTTCGCTTTGAGCTTTTAGAGATAACTGATTCTGGCTGTGTAGGAACATGTCAAATGTCCAGGGTGTACTCCAACTTTCTCTATCGTGCACTCACAGACTATCTCGTATATGAGAGACTTTATCTCGTAGACCTCCTTC
>JABUQX010073667.1:0-2500 GCA_015478945.1 Trachelipus rathkii | reverse complement strand
AGTTAGTTATTGAGGGACATATTGAGATGGAGAAGTGATAGGTGTAATTAATACGAAAAGGCATTATTAAGTAGGTAAAATTAAGGAGTTGCAGTAAGTTAGTGTAAGCTATGTATTAATAATAAGGATATAAGTATGTTATAGATATATAGCTAGCTTTATCCTAGCTAGTTAAAACTAGGTATTGAATTATTATATATATATTATTGTAACAATATATAGCTCTCGAAAAGAATATAAACATGACATATAACTGCTTAGCAAATGTTGGGCACGAAAATCTTTCGTATTTAATGTAGGAATATTTTAGAATCTCTAAATATTGATGAATAACCAATAAAGAGTAAAAGTAGCAGTAAGGTAAGACATTAACAATATAGTGGATTGATAGAACTTAGAATAGAGAAATAAGTAAGTAATTAATATTAATACTTATAAGTAAAAATTTGTGTTGAAGGTGTATATAAACACGTGTGGATACGTAAATAAATGTGGAATAGATATAAACTAACAAAAACAAGAAAGTGTAAAATGAGGTTGAGTGAAGCGCGTTAAGTAAAAAGTGCGGTCAGAAAAAAGAAGCAAAGGACAATAAATAAAAAAAAAAGTAAGACTGTGTGTATACGATCGCCTAACATAAGCAAAGAAAACAGGTCAAGCAATTTGCAATGATGAAGGATGCCACACTTAAACAAAAATGGAAGAAGATTAACGTATTTTGTGCTTTGTGTTGTGCGTACTTATGTATAAGGACTAAAATTTCAAGTTCGTACTGTCAGTATAATTAACCGTGATTTGGGGAAGAATTAGAAGAGAACGGAGAATACTAAAATGATAGATGCTTATTATCGTAAGGTAATGTCAGGAACTGATATGTGATGATAGCTGGAGTTTCTCAGTGTTGAATTAACTCTCAAGGGAGATGTTTGAGTAAGGAAATAGGGACATGTGCTTGAAGGCTCGCATCTTATAGCGTGGTAGGCTGGGTTTGCTACACAGTCGACATCACAGTTGCACGTATGAATTGGGGACTTACTGATAGACCGTTTGAAACAACGAGCTCTAAGGGAGACCGGCACAGCACTCATTTCGGTGATAGAGAGGTACAAGCTTAAGCTCTGAATTTATATATAGATGGGTATAAGAATAGTAGCAATAACAGAACGAGATAGGAAATATTTTCTACTATGACCTCGTCAGACATTCACTCTGAAATCAGGGTTTCTTAACCGGGGGTACATGAACCCCCTTAGGGGGCTTCATGCATCCAGGTTACTGGTGGTAATAAAGACGTTAAAAATACTGCCACCATGCTCGTGTTTCAGTAGAAAATAATTACATAGAATCGATAATCGCCTCAATCGGGATACGTTCTGGTGCTAGCATATGCATAATATTTTCTAATTCAGTGTGCATAGTATGCATGCCTATGGTTAATGATCAATAATATATGGTGTGAGAGGGAAGATGTTTTCTGAAAAGAAGAACACTCTCGAGCGCATTCGTGCGCGACTAGACAGAAATTAGTTGTTAAATCGCGATAAAGGAGAATTTAACAGGTAAAATGTAATATATAGCAACATTCTGGTTTAAGTTAGACAGGTTACAGGTGTTAGTGGAGATAAGCTCGTATAACTGTGTCTGTTAGGTGGCTTGATTGGTATACGCCTATATGTTTATGGAAGTACTTGATTGCTTCATTTCATTAGCTTGGCAGATAATACTAAGAATCGGGGTATACGATCTTAAGATGTAGAGGCAGGAATAGAGTGCGAGCATTTGGTTAGAGTCTGAAAGAACATGTTATATCGAAGAGGGAAGAACGTACTTATCGAAAAGAAGCAGCAGCAACCATCTCATTAACTTATTCTTTTTATTAACATAAATAAAAGTTTTTTTTTTTTAAAATGGTTTTCTTTCCCTACACTTAGTTTATATATTATAAGGCGTATAAATCTGTATACTATAATATATAGGTATATGATAGATAAATTTTTATAACTGGTTTGAAATGATCAAAGAACCTGATAAGCTATATATTATATATATATATATAGCAGTATGGTGATTGATTGGATTTTAGGTAAAGATTGTGTTAAATATAAATGCTGTTTATATATGAACGGGTTTTAATAGTTATCCTAAATAGGGGTAATATTGTAGAGATAGTAAGATACTATAGATAGATATAGTAAGGAGATTTAATAGATGAAGGAGATATATATAGTAATTAGTAGTATTATAGAAGAATAAATAGTATAGATACTATGATATATAGGTATATAGTATAAATGGTTATAAATATTATAGTACCCTGATAGCATTTAATTAATGAAGGGGTAAAGGGCAGAGAAAAGTGAGCGATAACCGATGGCAGAAAGTTTATATCCATTATTATTCAAAAATATTTCCCAGTTTATATATTCTAGTAGGGAATAAGTATTATATTCTTAGTAATGTATTAGAGTGTATATATATAGCGAGATAGGTTATTGCTGGT